>JAKJMR010037022.1:6518-17913 GCA_024449315.1 Daboia siamensis
ACACACACACACACACACACACACACACACACACATATATTTGCACATATATACATATATCCACACACATATATAAAAGGTAAAGGTAAAGGTTCCCCCGCACATGCGTGCTAGTCGTTTCCGACTCTAGGGGCCGGTGCTCATCTCCGTTTCAAAGCCGAAGAGCCAGGGCTTCTCCAAGGACGTCTCCATGGTCATGTGGCCGGCATGACTAGACGCCAAAGGCGCACGGAACGCTGTTACCTTCCCACCGGAGTGGTCCCTATTTTTCTACTTGCCTTTTTACGTGCTTTCGAACTGCTAGGTTGGCAGAAGCTGGGACGAGTAACAGGCGCTCACTCTGTTACGCGGCACTCAGGATTCGACCTGCCAAACTGCCGACCATCTGATCGAGAAGCTCAGCGTCCTAAGCCACCGCGTCCTAACCCACTGAGCCACACATATATACACATATACATATACATATATATGTACATACATACAGAACATACATACACACACACACACACACACGCCCGTTAGTGCTGCAATATGTTTGCTTGACAAGACAGCTGCTGTTGCTGGGATGCTACCACTTGCCAAGGGGATCTCGGCCAACTTAATTGTCGAGGCAGCTTCAAAACGGTTGCATTAGCATCAAGGTGACTTGATGCTTATGGTTCTGGAGCCTAATGGTTTCTGAGGAGTGGTTTTGTTCCAGTCCTTGCATCTCCTGAAGTGGAGAGGTTTCAAACAAAGAGGGGAAGGCTGCAAAGAATGCCAAGTCACAGGACTTGCCAAGGATGCAGTGACCTTGTATAATCACACTGGTCTACCAGGCCTCGGAAATGAAAGTAGCTAAATTTTACCAGAATTGGGTCCTTATTAAAGGAAAAAAACAACAACAACACAACATCCTGAGTATTAGTTGGCTCTGGCTTCCAAGGTACAGCTTCAGGTCAAAATTGCATCAAAATAATTCCAAATTACGTGTGTGTGTTTGTGTTTGTGTGTGTGTGCGTGTGCGCGTGGTTACGGGCCATAACCTTTCTGCAAAATGTGATTACATAGCAGTGGGATTAAGGGATGCGGTGGCTCAGTGGGTTAAGACGCTGAGCTTGTCGATCAGAAGGTCGGCAGTTTGGCGGGTCGAATCCCGAGTGCCGCGTAGCAGAGTGAGCGCCTGTTACTCGTCCCAGCTTCTGCCCACCTAGCAGTTCGAAAGCACGTAAAAATGCAAATAGAAAAATAGGGACCACTACAGTGGGAAGGTAACAGCGTTCCGTGCGCCTTTGGCGTCTAGTCACGCCGGCCACATGACCATGGAGACGTCCTCGGACAAGCGCTGGCTCTTCGGCTTTGAAACGGAGATGAGCACCGGCCCCTAGAATCGGAAACGACTAGCACGCATGTGCGGGGGAACCTTTACCTTGACCTAGCAGTGGGAAAGGTGCCACACCAATCATTATAGACGTATCTTTTTATCGATCCCAGTCATGTGACTTTCCATTCACGTATTGGTTTTTCACGTGATGTTTTCATGCTCCTTGCACGAACGCTCTAACATCAGATAATAAAGGACAAGGCTCCATCTGTATTCGGTAACTAAGCTGCGCTGTTTGCCTTTTCTCGTGTGAACTGCAGTAGGATCAGCCCTGTGGGGATTTCCAGCAGTAATCGGCAAGCACGGATGGACTCCCGTTTTCTTCCCGTGGTGTCCTTTCTCCCTCCTCATCACGCCCTGCCCCACAGTTCAAAGGGAACTAGTCTAAATGCCGGTGTAAGAAGTGAATTTTCAAGTGACATGTTTGCACCAAGTGCTCACCTTTACAAAACCCTAGTGAGACCACACCTGGAATACTGCAACCAATTTGGGTCACCGTGCTACTAAAGAAGATCTCGAGACATTGGAAAAAGTTCAGAGAAGAGTAACTAAGGTGATCCAAGGCCTGGAGACTAAAACATACGAAAGAACGGCTGCGGTCCAAAATGTTGGAGGTGTGGCTGTGAGGATGCAACGTATTTTCATATATGGTGGACTTGTAAAAGGGTCAAAGCATTTTGGATTAAAATTTGGTGGAACATGCAAAAAATATTCAAGAAAAGGATAAAGTTTTGTCCGCAATTGTTTTTATTGGGCATCATCACAGATACTATTGTGGTGGACATTAAGTTGATGTTGAATTTAGTTACGGCAGCGAGACTTTTAGTAGGGCAATATTGGAAGAAGGAAGAACTGCCGACTATAGAAGAATGGACTTTAAAAGTTTCCAATTTGGCGGAAATGGCAAAGATTTCAGCGTACTTGAAAGACCAGTCGCAACAGAGATATATTGTGGAATGGCGACGATGGATTGATTATATTCAGAATAAATATGGGAGTAAAAAGTTTCATCTAGCATTTGAATAAGTATTGGATTTATGCGATATATAAATTGCTTGTAGTCGTTTCAATAAGAGTTAAAGTGCGATAGAATTTAATATGTTATGGTTGTTTGCATATGGTAGATTATGGTTGTTTGTATTTTTATACCCTGTATTTAGCTCTGGGAAGTCGGGGAGGGGGGAGGGGGTGGGGAGGGAAGAGTAGGGGAGGTTTGGGGAGAGGGGAGGGGGTTGGGAGGGGTTTTTGTTTTTTAAAAAATGTACTGTAAAACTTTTCAATATAAAAAAAAAAAGAACGGCTGCGGGACTTGGGTTTGGCCAGTCTATAAAGAAAAGAAGAAATAGGGGAGACATGATAACAGTATTCCAGTATTTGAGGGGCTGCCACAAAGAAGAGGGGGGCACATTATTCTCCAAAGCACCAGAGGGAAGGATGAGAAACAATGGTCGGAAACTGATCAAGGAGAGAAGCAACCTGGAATTAAGGAGAAACTTCCTGACAGTGAGGACAATCAACCAGTGGAACAGCTTTGCCTTCAGAAATCGTGGGCGCTCCATCACTGGAGATTTTTAAGAAGAGACTGGACAGTCATCTGTCTGAGATGGTATAAGTTCTCCTGCTAGAGCGGGGGGCTGGACTAGAAGACCTCCAAGGTCCCTTCCAGCTCTATTCTATCCTATTCCCTAAACTACATCTGAAGGCGGCTTTCCTAACATATTTCATTGCTAAGAGGCTTGAGCAAATTTCAGATACGCTTGGATCTGTTTTGATGGTCATTGGAATGTTAACGTCCTCTGCTTGGAACCCAGAGGCAGTCCACCTACTGCAGATAGCCCTTGACTTACAATCACTCATTTACTGACCTTCCGAAGTTGCAACAGCACTGCAAAAAATGTCTTACGATTGTTTGTCACACTTAACGACCGTTGCAGCATCCCCGTTTGTCATGTGATCAAAATTCAGAGGCTTAGCAACTGGCATGTTCTTATGACAGTTGCAGTGTGCCGTCTCGCTTAGCAACAGAAATATTGGGCTCAATTCGGGTCGTACGTCAAGGACTGCCTGTTACCAACGTAAAAGCAACGTAAAAAAATAAATAAATGCACAGGTAGTCTTGATTTACAACCTCTCATTTAGTGACCGAAATTAAAACAGCACAGAAAAACAAATGACCCATGACCATTTTTCACACTTAACGACCCTTGCAGCATCCCCACGTGATCCAAATAAAGACCTTTGGCTACTGGTTCATATTTACGATGGTTGCAGTATCCCGGGTGGGTGGGTGTGTCACGTGATTCCCTTTTGTGGCCTACTGATGAGCAAAGTCAGTGAGAAAGCCAGATTCACTTAACAACCGTGTTATTAACTGAACAACTGCAGCGATTCACTTAGCAACTCTGGCAAGAAAGGTCATAAAGTGGCTCAAAGGTCACTTAGCAAGTGTCTCGCTTAGCAACATAAATTTGGGGCTGGATTGTGGTCGTAAAGCGAGGACCGTCTGAAATGTGCTTTTTGATACGCTCTTCACTGTGTTTGATTTCGTTCTTGCCTTGTTTCTCTTCCCCCCCCCCCACCGAACAGTAGTTCCGCTGGGCAGTTCAGGACCGATTACCCGCCACGATTCCTACGACAGCTTAGCTTCCGATCACAGTGGACAAGAAGATGAAGAGTGGCTGTCTCAGGTACTGTAAATCCTTTGGAAAAAGAAGTATTGGTTTATTTGATAAATTTATTTGCCGCCTAACCCGCCAGGGGGCTACTCCAGGCAGCTCATATCAGTTAAAAAGGAAGAAATGAAAAGCGTATCGGCAAAGCAGAAGTAAAATAATAGACCAATAAAGCCACAGAATAACACAGTTGGAAGGGACCTTGGAGGTCATCTAGTCCAACCCCCTGCTCAGGCAGGAAACCCTACGCCATTACAGACAAATGGCTGCCCAGTCTCTTCTTAAAAACTTCCAGTGTTGGAGCATTCGCAACCTCTGGAGGCGAGTCGTTCCACTGGTGAGTTCTAGATTTCTTCTCTCCTTGATGAGTTTCCATCCGTCGTTTCTTGTCCTGCCTTCAGGGGCTTTGGAGAATAGCTTGACAACCCCCTCCTCTCTGTGAGTATAGGAAGGCAGTTTGTTAGCCATCTGAACAGAACAGAATCTCAGAGTTGGAAAGGAAATGGAGGTCATCTAGTCCAACCCCCCGCTCAGGCAGGAAACCCTACACCATTTCAGACAAATGGCTGTCCAGTCTCTTCTTTAAAACTTCCAGTGTTGGAGTATTCACCGCTTCTGGAGGCACGTTGTTCCACTGGTTAATTATTCTAACCGTCAGGAAATTTTTCCTTAGTTCCAGGTTGCTTCTCTCCATGGTTACTTTCCATCCGTTGCTTCTTGTCCTGCCTTCAGGAGCTTTGGAGAATAGCTTGACTCCCTCTTCTTTGGGGCAGCCCCTGAGATATTGGAGTACTGCTATCATGTCACCCCTCGTCCTTCTCTTCGTTACCCAATTCCAGCAACCATTCTTTATATGTTTTAGCCCCCAGTCTCTTCTTTATCTTATTTACCTTACAATAAGATAAAATAAATAAAATAATAAAACAATATCAAATAGTGTAATAATGTATTATATTATCTAAATATAATATAATAAAATAACAATAAAAAAGATGTGTCTGTCCTGGGAAAGCAGAAAAGGTGAGAAGTTCTTCAGTAGAAGAACTGAAGAATCTCCGATGAGAAAAATAACAAGAGAGTGCAGTTGCCTTCGGGGCGGGGGGTGTGTGGAAAAAAAAAGCACCTTTGGGACAATCATCTTCTGGATGGTTGCGAGTCTCCAGAGACCGATGTCCATGTTTGACTTTGTTGTTGTTAGTTGCAAAGTTGTGTCTGGCCCATCGCAACCCCATGGACAATGTTCCTCCAGGCCCTCCTGTCCTCTACCATCTTCTGGAGTCTATTTAGGCTCACGCCTATTGCTTCAGTGACTCCATCCAGCCACCTCATTCTCTGTCGTCCCCTTCTTCTATTGCCCTCAACTTTTCCCAGCATGAGGCTCTTCTCCAGTGAGTCCTTCCTTCTCATTAGGTGGCCAAAGGATTTGAGTTTTAGCTTCAGGATCTGGCCTTCTAAAGAGCAGTCAGGGTTGATCTCCTCTAGGACTGACCGGTTTGATCGCCTTGCAGTCCAAGGGACTCACAGGAGTCTTCTCCAGCACCATAGTTCAAAGGCCTCCATTCTTTGGCGCTCAGCCTTTCTTACGGTCCAGCTTTCACTGCCATACATTGCAACTGGGAAGACCATAGCCTTGATTATACACACTTTTGTTGGCAGGGAGACGTCTCTGCTTTTTAGTGTGCTGTCTAGATTTGCTCTGGCTTTCCTCCCGAGGAGCAAGCGTCTTTTAATTTCTTGGCCACAGTCTCCATCTGCGGTGATCTTGGAGCCCAGGAAGAGATGGTCTGAATGTGCGTTGCGTTCCTGCGACATTGATGTGGAACTACTGGATTCCTCGGGAACCTCCCTTCCTTTCCCCAAAAGGATTCCCCATCCCACATCCTAGGCCAGCTCAGGGAGCACTGTTGGGGAAGGCCTGCCTTTTGTTAAGCCTCCGCATCTCCTCCACACACGCACGCAACAAAAGAGAGTCGCCATCCGCCACTCACTTTCAGCTGAAAGCCCGCGGTGTTTTGTCTGTTTTTCCAGATGGAAGTGTGATCCGGCAAGTTCGTCCCTGTGACAAAGGGGACAGGGCCCTTCGCCTCCGCTCCTCAGTTAGGGAAGCGGGTAATGCGTGCTGTCATCGGGAAGGAGACACAATATGTCGGGCCTGTGCGTTTTTCCGAGGGGGTGACCGGGAACATCTGTCTCCTCCTCTTTGCTGGAATGGAAGGAGCATCTGTTTACATCTCAGCTCTCTGGGGAGCTGATGGCTGGGGCTCCACGGCAGCAACATGTTTGCGTTGCGGCCTGATTCTGCAGCGCGGGGCGCGAGAGCCCACATGCGTCAGTCAGGCAGACGGCTTGTGCCGGCCTACGAAAGAGCGAAATGTTGACGGCGCATGGAACGGCCTGCTGGCTCTTCCCTCCAGCCTTTGAAACAGCTGCCCGCCGAGAAGAAGATCACTGTTGGAACGTGGAAAAAAAGGGGGAAAAAAAGGAAATGCTTGTCATCCCAGTCGGCAGTCAGCTAGAATACAGGCAGTCCTCGGCTTACCTCCACAGCCAAGCCCAAGGTTTCTGTTAACCAAGCGAGACGGTTCAGGCAGGAAACCCTACACCATTTCAGGCAAATGGCTGTCCAGTCTCTTCTTAAAAACTTCCAGTGTTGGAGCATTCACAGCTTCTGGAGGCAGGTGGTTCCACTGGTTAGTTGTTCTCACTGTCAGGAAGTTTCTCCTTAGTTCTAGGTTGCTTCTCTCCTTGATTAGTTTCCATCCGTTGCTTCTTCTCCTGCCTTCTGGTGCTTTGGACAACAGCTTGACTCCCTCTTCTTTGGGGCAGCCCCTGAGATACCCTTGAAGACTGCTATCATGTCCCCCCTCGTCCTTCTCTTCATTAAACTAGACATTCCCAATTCCAGCAGCCGTTCCTTATATGTTTTAGCCTCCAGTAAAAGCATCTTTAGAAGGGACGCAGTGGCTGAGTGGGTTAGGACGCTGAGCCTGTCGATCAGAAGGTCGGCAGTTTGGCGGGTCGAATCCTGAGTGCCGCATAGCAGAGTGAGCGCCTGTTACTCGTCCCAGCTTCTGCCAACCTAGTAGTTCGAAAGCACGTAAAAATGCAAGTAGAAAAATAGGGACCACTCCGGTGGGAAGGTAACAGCGTTCCGTGCACCTCTGGCGTCTAGTCATGCCGGCCACATGACCACGGAGACGTCCTCGGACAAGCGCCGGCTCTTCGGCTTTGAAACGGAGATGAGCAACAGCCCCTAGAGTCGGAAACGACTAGCCCGCATGTGCGGGGGAACCTTTACCTTTACCTTAAAAGCATCTTTGTTGCTTTTCTCCACTTTCAGGTGGAAATTGTGACTCACACTGGACCTCACCGGCGCCTCTGGATGGGCCCACAGTTCCAATTCAAGACTATCCATCCTTCCGGCCAAACCACTGTGATATCCTCCAGTTCTTCCGTGCTTCAGTCCCATGGCCCCAGCGACACACCACAGCCTCTCCTGGACTTTGACACCGATGATTTGGATCTGGACAGTCTCAGGTTAATTCTTCTTCTTTTTTTTTTCCCAAAAGAAAAAAAAGCAAACACTCGTTCTTTATTTCTCCTTCCCCCTAATGTTATGCAGGTGGTCCTCGACTTACAGCCATTCGCTTAGTGACAGTTCGAACTTACAACAGCACTGAAAGATGTGACTTATTTTTCAGCCTGAACGCAAAGAGCGTCTCAAACCATCCAGCTATTCTGGAGAACAGAAAGGTCCTAGAGCAGGGGTCTTCAAACTTGGCCCTTTTATGACTTGTGGACTTCAACTCCCAGAATTCCTCAGCCAACATGGGGGAACTATGGCCCCTTCATGACTTGTGGACTTCAACTCCTAGAATTCTTCAGCCAACATGGGGGAACTATGGCCCCCTTGATAACTTGTGGACTTCAACTCCCAGAATTCCTCAGCCAGCATGCCTGGCTGAGGAATTCTGGGAATTGAAGTCCACAAGACATAAATGTCCACAAGACATAAAAGTTAGAAGACGCCTGTCCTAGAGAGTGTAAACATCCTGCCAGTCCAGAATTACATACAGATACTCCTCGACTTGCAACAGTTCATTTACAGATCATTCGAACTTACGACGGCATTGAAAAATGTGACTTACGACTGTTTTTCACACTTACCACCGTTGCAGCATCCCCATAGTCATGCAATCAAAATTCAGACGCTTGCCTACTGGCTCACACTTATGACGGTCGCAGCGTCCCTGGCTCACGTGATCCCCCTTGCGACCTTCTGACAACCAAAGCCATTCACTTAGCAACCATGTTACCGACTTAACAATTGCAGCGATCCACCTCACAGCGGTGGCGAGAAAGGTCGTAAAGTGGGGCAAAACTCACTTAACCAACGTCTCACTTAGCCGCAGAAATTTTGGGCTCAACTGTGGTCTCAAGTCGAGGACCACCTGTGCTGTAGCTCAGGGATTGCATTTGAATCTGGGCCCAGATAGTCGTGCTGCCTTCATTTTTTGTGTGGGCTGTAGGCCCTTGTGGCACTCTTTTCAACAAACTGATCCTTCCAACTGAGGTGTGCTTTGTATTTTTAGAATCCAACCTGTACGTTCTGAGCCCGTTAGCATGCCAGGATCATCATGCCCAGCTACTGATCTACGGGGAAGATCTTCAGCAAATGATACTACCTCAGGTAGGAAAAGGGATCTATTAGAACCTAGTTTTTTCGTTTGTTTGTTTGTTTTTTAATATGTTCACGGTTAAGCGCGCACGGATTTTCCCACTGGCAAAATGTTTGTGAGTGTGTCAATAAAACCGAAGGTATTTTGTGGATGGATCAAACAGACCACTTGGTTCCGTCATGGCTAAAGGCATGGGATCGCCGCTTGGGGAGATTCGAAGTTGAGACCGTCCCGTCCGTTGTTTAGGGATGGTGGAAGTAATGGTGGTGTCTTTGTGGCCAGAGGACAATGTCTAATTGGCGATGGTGTTCCGATTCAGATTAAGGTTAAGATCTGTTGGTGACACCCGAACATGGCAGAAACATTGCGCTTACTGGGTCAAGTCTTATATCAGCATGAAGTGTAGCCTGTTGTGAAGTTTGGAACTGCAAGGGACAACTGTATGTGGGATTGTTGACCTCACTGAGTGTAGGGATGGTGACGTTTCAAGTTAATCTCCTCCAAAGGCTTGTTTCATGCTGAGTGGATGTAAGATGTTGATTGTAGGCTGGTTAAGGGGAGGAGAACTCTTAAGTCCCATGTGACAGAAGATTTATCGGGTTAGGGAAAAGACTCGACTCGTTGCAATCAGTCTTCGATATGCAAGTGATCCTCTAAAGCATTGTGAGATGTTGAAAAACGATGACAATTGATTTTCAAGAGTAGAGTGGACCAGAACTCTAAGCGGGCATTCTCAAGACTCTGAACGACACCTGGAATGGTTCCCTAGGTCCTGTTTTGGCGTAAAGAACAAAATAATAATTTGAACGAAAACCCTTTGATCCAGTTGCCTATTTCAGGGCTTTTCAACCTTTTCACCCATTGTACCACTTTTAGGATATGGCAACATCCGAGTACCACCAGTCGCCTAGTAAGGTGTCAAAAACTTGATGACCAAAAAAAAAAAAAAAAGGAAAAAAGTGATGAAGTACAGCTATTCCTTGACTTACAACAGTTCGCTTAGTGACTGTTCAAAGTTACAATGGCAGTGAAAAAAAGTGCCCCCCAAGCCACAGCCGAGCAAGACACCTGCCTGCCTGCCTGCCCGGCGGCAGCGCTCTTCCTCCTGTCCGAGCTTTTCATTGCTGTGAGCATTTCTGTTGAGGATTAGCATAATAGAGTTGGAAGGGACCTTTGAGGTCTTCTAGTCCAACCCCCTGCTCAGGCTTGTGCATTGCTGCCATTCCCCTCCCCCGCTACCACTTTTCTAGGATGGTCTCGTATCACCTGCCAGGTACCAATGTACCACAGGTGGTACCCGTACCACTGGTTGAAAAGCCCTGGCCTATTTGATTGTTGTTCAGTCCTTAAGTTGGGTCCGCTTATTTGCAACCCCATGGACCAGATAAGATAACCTTTATTGTCATTATTTTTACCGCGGGCACACTGGCACACGTTAACAATGCAATTCTGTTGCCTGCTGTCCAAAAGCGTACACATACATTTATTTATTTTATTTATTTTAATTCCATTTATTTCCCGCCCTTCTCCGAAGACTCAGGGCGGCTTACAAACTTAGCAGAAAGGCAACCTTGGCTCTTTTATGACTCGTGGACTTCAACTCCCAGAATTCCTGAGCCAGCATGGCACAGCTTGGAAACCTCTCCCTTTCCCCTCAGCGTGGCTGGCTCAGGAATTCTGGGAGTTGAAGTCCATGAGTCATAAAAGAGCCAAGGCTGCCTACCCCTGGTATGGAACAAACCTGTGGCTGAATCTGGAAGTTCTGCTGATGTTCTTCTGATATCATACCGGGCCTTCTGTCCTCTACTGTCTTCCAGTGTTTTGCCCAAATTCACATTTGCTGCGTTGACAACACCATGTAACCTTCTCCTCCTCTGCCGTTCACCTCTCTTTTTTGCCTTCCATCTTTCCCAACATCAGGGCCTTTCCCAAACGATCCTCTGTCCTCTCCTTAGGTGGCCAAAGTATTTGAGCTTCAGCATCAGGATCTTTCCTCCAAAGAAGGTTGCCTGCTTAATCGGATTTAATTCAGATTAACAAGCCGGTTGTTTTCTTTCCGCTGACAGTTGCACAAAACGGTTTTTTTTTTAAAAAAAAAGCGATATACAGGTGGTCCTCCACTTACAACCCTTCATTTAATGACCATTCAAACTTATCTCTGAAAGAAAGTGACATGACCAGTTTTCACAATAATAATGATGATAATGATAATAATAAGGTAAAGGTAAAGGTTCCCCCGCACATGCGTGCTAGTCGTTTCCAACTCTAGGGGCCGGTGCTCATCTCCGTTTCAAAGCCGAAGAGCCAGCGCTTGTCCGAGGACATCTCCGTGGTCATGTGGCCGGCATGACTGGACGCCAAAGGTGCACTGAACTCTGTTACCTTCCCACTGTAGTGGTCCCTATTTTTCTACTTGCATTTTTTACGTGCTTTCGAACTGCTAGGTTGGCAGAAGCTGGGACAAGTAACAGGCGCTCACTCTGTTACGCGGCACTTGGGATTCGACCCACCAAACTGCCGACCTTCTGATCGACAAGCTCAGCGTTCTAACCCACTGAGCCACCGCATCCCTTAATGATAATAATAATGATAATAATGCTGATGATGCTGATGATGATGATGATAATGATAATGATAATAATAATAATAATAATAATAATAATAATAATAATAATAATAAT
>JAKJMR010037044.1:0-16449 GCA_024449315.1 Daboia siamensis
CTTCTCTTCTCTTCTCTTCTCTTCTCTTCTCTTCTCTTCTCTTCTCTACATGGCTGGCTGTGAAATTCTGGAAGTTGAATGAGCACCCACAAGTTCTGAAGGGACGTCATCCCACTGGTTGACTGTTCTCACTGTCAGGAAATTTCCCCTAAGTTCTAGGTTGCTGAGACAAATAAGCCTAAATCGAACGAAGAAGAAAAATAGCACTTTATCGTTCTCGTAGTGTGGAAACTGACTGAAATCTTGAATGGTGTCAGTAACAAATGTTGCCCTCTTGTCTTATCAAGGTCACGGAGTTTCACCTAGACTGCAAGCAACATCTGGCCCAGTGGAAGGCCAGGGAGAAGGAACCCAACTTCGTGGAGGTCTGCCAGGATGCCGAAGATGCTCTGCGGCGAATGTCGCAGGACTTTTCAGAGGAGAGGTTCCAGCAGATGAAGCTCCAAGCGTCCAGTATGCACAGTGAAAAAGGTCACTTGATTTGGAGCGAAGCCTTGGAACGAAGCGAAGAAGCCAAGCAAATTTTGGAAGGCCTTCTGATCAGGTTCAAGGAGACCAAGGGAATCACCGCAGGAGACTGTGGCCCTTCCGCTCCTGACTCATCTTTGCCAGTCCCAGCTGATGCCCTCAAGGCTGGTGAGATATTGGAGATTCTGGAGCCCTTCTCCAAAGAAAGGATGGACAGAATTGACGGCGTTGACCCTTCCTCTCCGAAGAAGTCCTTGTGTGTCAGCTCGGACACAGGCGTGGGAGGCAACAAGAAAGCTTCTCCAGGTGCCATCTTGGAATCTGGTGGGCCTGACCACAAACAACTGGGTGAGGAGCCCTCAGGAAGGTTTCAGAGGACCTCCTTGGGTTCTCCTCCGTTGTCTCGTTCTTCTGCCTCTTCTCCCAAGGCACAGCCAACGCCAGGAACCGGTGAGACTCTGCCACCCGCCAGCCAGCCTTCTGCTCCTCTACTGGTGAGAGGTCCACGTCCCCAGAAGCGCGAGAGAGCCCAGTACTTCCAGCTCTCCAGACACGGGAGTTTTTCTTCAGAAGATGCCGATTCTCAGAACTCGTCTGAAGGTGCCCTGGACTCCGGTAGCACCTGGTCCATGGAACTGCAGGGCCCCAAAGCAGGTGGGGCTCAGGAAAAGGGGACCCTGGGGATCCTCTACCTGGAGAACCACAGTCCAAGCAGTGGCCCAGGTCCGGGGAAGCCAGAGACTTGAGGTGCTGAGGTTCTGGATTATCTCTGGGTCTTCTGGCCAACCGATTTGGTGCTGAGAACATTCCTGGTCTTTTGGGTGCTCCAGTATCCCAGCTGTATTTTGGCCCAAAGGCCATTCTGTTTCTTCACACTGAGAGGGCAAGCCACTAGTATATATATCTCTATAAAGAGCAAATCCCACTCCATGTAGGATGGATGATGTTACCTTGTCAGGTAATCAAACGTCTGCAAGAAAACACGCCAGCTCAGAGACCACCCAGGACCCCACAGTCCTCCTCCTCCTCCTCCTCCTCCTCCTCCTCCTCCCTTCTAGCCCTGATGATGTTCCCTAGTTGGGTCAGGAAACATCTGCAAGAAAACCACCCTGCTCAGAGAGCACCCAGGACCCCACAGTCGTCATCCTTCTCCTCTTCCTGCTCCTCGGCTGGATCATTGTTCATTCTTGCAGACTTCAAGCCAAAGTTTCTTAACATTTAAAAAAAGTCGTGCTGGTTTTGCTTCTCATCCAAGAAGCTTCTTCAGTTCTCGAGAAGCGAAACATCTTCAGAGAAAATCAAGAAAGCCCAGTGCCTCTTGTAAAGGCTGCTTGGGGCAACCGTGTCCTGGGTGACCGAGAATCTGCACAGATGTTTTCCAAAGCAGTTTAAAACAAAAGTCCCGATGGCACCTACGGAAATATTGTCAGCACCCGGAGAAAACTGCACAGCTGTGAAACTCACCAGGCGTCTTTAAGGTCACTTTCAGACTGGCCTACCTCACAGGGGTGAAGCACAGAAACAAATGGGAGAATCTCACCAGTTTGGCAACCTTTGCACTCCTCGGAGAAATGCAGAACGAAAGGCAAAAAGGGAGGGGGGGTTGCAAGGAGCGGGGCAGATCACTATGAGAAAAGAACATGTGTTTATAATCTCGTTCTTTTTATATCGTGTTTTTTTTTTAACCAAAAAAGTAAAAAAACAAAAAAAATGCTCTACTTGGTTCACAGATGTGTTTGCCCAACAGTTGTTGTGGCTTTGTCGGGCAGGGTCCTGTGTCTGCGCTGTGTGTGTTCTTAAGAATTGCAGTTGAGTGAACCTTTGTTGTCAAAGTACAACCATGTATACATGGAGATTGGCTGAGCCTCCCTTTGTGCCCCGCCCCCACAATTCACAGTGACACAAACCCTCCATCTTATTACACCATGTGAGCTAATTGCACAACGCACCGGCCTCGCAAGTCAATCATGCATAAAGCTTATAAAACTATTTCCCGTTCAAAAGCCTAACAGCCCACTGATAAAAGCTGTTCTTCAGCCTGTTGGTACGGCTGGCTACACTCCTGTATCTCCTACCCGATGGTAGGAGAGTAAAGAGATACCGTCCAGGGTGTGAGTCATCCCTAGAATTTTCCTCACTCTTCCAAGGCAGCGGGCCCTGGCGAGGTCATCCAGTGGTGTCAGGGGACAGCCCACGATGTTTTGTGCTGTGCTCACCACCCTCTGTAATACTTTCCTGTCCGCGGCTGTCAGACCAGCATCCCAAACCACAATACCATACGAGAGGACGCTCTCTATAGTAGACCCGTAAAAGAGGGTCATTAGCCGTTGTTCTACCCTGTTCTTCCGCAAGACCCTGAGGAAGTGGAGTTTCTTGCGCTTGTAGCTTGCGTTGCTCCGTTCTCCGATCAGGAATGGGGAAGTAATCTCTGAGGCTGAACAGAGAAGAATAGAGTGGGAAATGAATTCAGAGGCCTTGCTCAAGTCCACCACCCACCCATCCCCGCTCAGGCAGGATACTCGACATCAGGGGTCCCCAACTGATGGGCCGTGGCTACTGGGCCGTGAGCCGGCCACGGAAGGGGTGAGTGAGCGCATGCATGCTCCATTTGCGTGAGGGCTGCACACACGTGCCTGCCACTCACGCAAATAGAGCTGCACACATGTGCGTGTGCGTGCCGGCCTCTCACGTGGAACCATCCCCACTCCCCCACACAGTCCCCCAAAGCCAAAAAGGTTGGGGGACTCTGCTGTATACAATTCCAGACAAATGGTTGTCCGGTCTCTTCTTAAAAACTCCAGTGATGGAGCACCTGACACAGGGCTCTTCAAACTCGGTCCTTTTATGACTCGTGGACTTCAACTCCCAGAGTTCCTGGCTGAGGAATTCCCACACGTGCCTGGCTGAGGAACTCTGGGAGTTGAAGTCCACGAATCATCAAAGGGCCGAGTTTGAAGAGCCCCTGACCTAACAAGTGGAGAAACGCTGCCTAGAATATAGAATGAACTTTCTTCCCTCCCTTCTTTTTTCTTTTTCTTCTATCCCTCTTTTCTTCCTTCCTTCCTTCTCGTTATAACACAGAATAACAGAGAGTTAAAAGGGACTGTAGCCAAGAAATTAAAAGACGCTTGCTCCTGGGGAGGAAAGCCATGGCAAATCTAGACAGCACACTAAAAAGCAGAGACATCACCCTGTCAACAAAAGTGCGTATAGTCAAGGCTATGGTCTTCCCAGTTGCAATGTATGGCAGTGAAAGTTGGACCGTAAGAAAGGCTGAGCGCCAAAGAATTGAGGCCTTTGAACTCTGGTGCTGGAGAAGACTCCTGCGAGTCCCTTGGACTGCAAGGCGATCAAACCGGTCAGTCCTGGAGGAGATCAACCCTGACTGCTCTTTAGAAGGCCAGATCCTGAAGTTGAAACTCAAATCCTTTGGCCACCTAAGGAGAAAGAAGGACTCACTGGAGAAGAGCCTCATGCTGGGAAAGGTTGAGGGCAAGAGAAGAAGGGGACGACAGAGAAGGAGGTGGCTGGATGGAGTCACTGAAGCAGGAGGCGTGAGCTTAAAGGGACTCCAGAAGATGGTAGAGGACAGGAAGGTCTGGAGGAACATTGTCCATGGGGTCGCGATGGGTTGGACACGACTTCACAACTAACAACAACAACAACAGAAGGGACCTTGGAGGTCATCTAGTCCAAGCCCTGCTCAGGCAGGAAACTATATACCATTCCAGACAAATGGCTGTCCAGTCTTTTCTTAAAAACCTCCAGTGTTGGCGCATTCACCGCTTCTGGAGGCAGGTAGTTCCACTGGTTAATTGTTCCGTCAGGAAGTTTCTCCTTAGTTCCGGGTTGCTTTTCTCCTTGATCAGTTTCCAACCATTGTATCCAGCCTTCCGATGCTTTGGAGAACAGAAGGGACCTTTAGTTGGAAGGGACCTTGGAGATCTTCTAGTCTAGCCCCATGCTCAAGCAGGAAACCCTAAAACATTTGAGCCATTTCAGCCCACGGCTGGCTCACAGTTAAGGGATTGTCCACTAGGACTGCCAGATCCCGCTCACAGTTGCTGGCACTGAGCAAAGTTTCAGCTAATCTGTACCTGCACCTTTAGTTGTTCTTGCCTAAGTGTAAAACCTGACTTTTATATACGTTGAATTTCATTTTGTTAGACGGTGCTCAAGTCTGTCAAGATCCATCTGGATCTTGAGCCTGTCTTCTGGGCTTTGGGCTTGGGAATTCTGCAGTCCACCTCTCTTAGAGGTTGCCAAGGTTGAGAAGCCCTGATCTAAAGTGCATGCCAAGGAGAGCCAAGTGATGGAGACCTCAGCATGTGTGAAATGGCAAACTCTACTCCAGGGGTTTTCAAACTTGGCCCTTTTATGACTTGTGGACTTCAACTCCCAGAGTTCCTCAGCCAGCAATGCTGGCTGAGGAATTCTGGGAGTTGAAGTCCACAAGTCATAAAAGGGCCAAGTTTGAAGACCCCTGCTCTACTCTAAAGAGACTTTGGGCCTCCTCCTCCTCCTCCTCCTCCTCCTCCTCCTCCTCCTCCTCCTGCTCCTGCTCCTCCTCCTCCTCCTCCATCTGTGCCATATCTCCCTTCTGCAGGCAGCCAGATCTGTCTCCGCTGTCTCTCAGTCCTTTCGGCAGATAATGGAAACCATGATGGATGCTAATGGCCAAATCTTTGTTTCCTTGAGGGGATGAGTGAAATTAATTATTATTAATTATCCTGGCCTTTGAATGGAGACTTCAAGGAGAGGATGGCAGAGGAGAAGCAAACGATGGATGAAAGTCCTCCTTCCAACTTCCCTTACAAAAGGCAGCCAGCGGAGGTTTTGGGGAAGCCCCCCTCCTTTCTCCAGGGCCTTTGTGACTGATGAGCAATCACGGCTTCCAAGCAATTTTTCACCAAGTGATCATCCCGCCCACCCACTCAGATTTTTTTTTAAAAAAAAAATTGCTTGATTGGGGACTCATTAATTCTCGCCCAACTGTTTACTTTGTAGTTACTGTTCACAGAGTCGAAGAGCGCTTATTGCTTCTACTCAATCCAGCTGTAGCTTCTTGAACCTTTTCAGAAGGGTGGGAAATTAGGAGTGGTTTTTCCCCATTGTGGTTTAGGTCCTCAGGGAAGTGGGGGGGGGGGGATAATGAGGAAAGACAAGACCAGCGATGTTGTGTTCCAGAGTGAGAAAAGAAGAAAGTAAGGGAATGTGTAAATTGAGTGGGCTGAGCGGCCCTGGGTGATCTCTGAGCTGGGGTGTTTTCCTGCAGATGTTTCATGATAGCTTGGATGATGTTACCTAGTTGGGTAATGAAACATCTGCAAGGGGGAAAAAACCAAGCTCAGAGCACCAAGGACTCCACAGCTCTCCTCTTCCTCTCTGCAAACCCCACTTCCTTTTAGCACTGATGATATATATATATATATATATATATATAGATAGATAGATAGATAGATAGATAGATAGATAGATAGATAGATAGATAGAGATGGATGGATACATAGATGGGATGGATGGATGAAGGTATAGATAGAGAGATAGATAACCTTTATGGTCATTTTTCACTGTGGGCACAATGGCACACATTAAAAATGAATTTTAATTGCTCTCAAAGTGTAAGGTAAAGGTAAAAGTTCCCCCGCACATGCGTGCTAGTCGTTTCCGACTCTAGGGGCCGGTGCTCATCTCCGTTTCAAAGCCGAAGAGCCAGCGCTTGTCCGAGGACGTCTCCGTGGTCATGTGGCCGGCATGACTGGACGCCAAAGGCGCACGGAACGCTGTTCCCTTCCCACCGGAGCGGTCCCTATTTTTCTACTTGCATTTTTACGTGCTTTCGAACTGCTAGGTTGGCAGGAGCTGGGACGAGTAACAGGCGCTCTCTCACTCTGCTACGCGGCACTCGGGATTCGACCCGCCAAACTGCCGACCTTCTGATTGACAAGCTCAGCGTCTTAACCCACTGAGCCACCGCATCCCTAGCAGAGAGATAGATAACCTTTATGGTCATTTTTCACTGTGGGCACAATGGCACACATTAAAAATGAATTTTAATTGCTCTCAAAGTGTACACATACATAAAAAACATTTAAAGAAACTATATACAACATATGTATAGACCTACATTCTTACATATAAGTAATATATAATGATCTCTAGTTGGATAATGAAATGAAAACAACCAAGCTTGGAGAGCAACAAGGACCCCATAGTCTTCCTCCTCCTCCTCCTCTGGGAGTTGAAGTCCAGGAGCCATAAAAGAGCCACGGTTGCCTACCCCTGCTCTAGTCCAACCCTTTGCCCAAGGCAGGAGTCCTTATGCCACCCCAGACAAATGGCTGCCCAATCTTTTCTTGAAAATAATCCTCCCGTGATGGAGGTTTGCCCTACAGGCTTAGAGGGCCGTGGAGTGGGGTCTCTTCCTCCATGCCCTCCCTGCATTTTCCTGAGAAGTGATGGCTGCCTGAGAGCCGCACCCTCAATTTGGTGGGCACCCAGTTGGCACGGCAGAGGGTTGAGGCTGGGAAGAACTGGGTCATCCCTGAAGGCGGTTTTCGGTCCTTGGGCATCTGGTCTCTGGGGAGCCAGAGGAGTCAAGAGCCGCAGGAGAAATCCAGCTGGGAAAGGGCATTTGGGCAGTCGCTGGACAAGATGCCACCTTTGTCCTTGGGCTGCATAAAGAGAGGCATAGAATCAAGGTCACGCAAAGTGTTGGTACCGCTTTATAAACCCTTAGTAAGGCCACACCTGGAAGACTGCAGCCAATTTTGGTCACCATATCACAAAAAAGAGGTTGAGAGTTTGGAAAAAGTTCAAAGACCTGGAGACTAAAACGTATGAAGAACGTCTGCGGGACTTGGGTTTGGCCGGTCTAGAGAAAAGAAGAAATAGGGGAGATACGATAGACTTCCAGTATCTGAGGGGCTGCCACAAGGCAGAGGGGGCCAGGTTGTTCACCAAAGGACCAGAGGGAAGGACGAGAAAGAATGGTTAGAAACTGACCAAAGAGAGAAGCAACCCGGAATTAAGGAGAAACTTCCTAACAGGGAGGACAATTAACCAGTGGAACAGCCTGCCACCAGAAATCGTGGGCGCTCCATCCCTGGAGGTTTTTAAGAAGAGACTGGACAGCCACTTGTCTGAAATAGTCTAGGCTGTCCAAATGGTTAGACTAGAAGACCTCCAAGGTCCCTTCCAAAGTTGTTATTCTATGTTCTACCAAGCGAGGACATGGCATCCGGGCTGGAGGTTTTCATCACCGGAGGTTTTTTGAGAAGAGACTGGACAGCCATTTGTCTGAAACGGTGTAGGAGCTCCCGCTTTGAGCAGGGGGTTGGACTAGATGACCTCCAAAGTCCCTTCCGTCTCTGTTATTCTGGGTTCGACTGGCCATCTTTCCCAATGCTCTGATGTTGGCTTTTTATCCAACTGTGCCGCCTCCAAGCCACAATCTCCGCGTGACTCACAGGATCGCAATGTCCAAATGGCAACTGGATTGTCACCCTCTGAAGAGTCTGTGGGGGGAAAATCTCACTCCAAATCAAGGCTGGAAAAGGGTGAAGCCCCTTTCCGGAAGGAGAGCGCAGCTTCCTGCTTCTTCTCAAAGCTCACTCTTGCTTCCTCTTTCTCTACACCGGAAGCACCCAGTGGCAGGGTCTGCAGACATTCACCCTGGTCTGAGCGGAAGGTCTCCAGGAGTTTGGCTGTGTGTGCGAAGATGTGCAGGGTGACCCTCCTGGCGCTCTGGCTTTGCTACTTTGTGCCTTCGTCTGAGGCCGTAAATCCGGGATTTGCAGGCAGAATCACCAAGAAAGGCTTGGATTATGGTAGGTTCCCATCTGGTCTTTCCACTGCCCCCAGGAACCCCCTCTGCCCCACAGCTAACCATGCAAGGAGATCAGAGGGGTGACCCCAAAGTGACTCTCCCATTTTGCATCATGTTGTAGCCTTGTGTCTGAAAGGGTATAGGATCTACTTCCATGGGCAAAGGGTGTGCTAGTTTAATGAAGAGAAGGACGAGGGGGGACAGGATAGCAGCCTTGCAATATCTGAGGGGCTGCCCCAAAGAAGAGGGAGTCCAGCTATTCTCCAAAGCGCCCGAAGGCAGGAGAAGAAGCAATGGATGGAAACCAATCAAGGAGAGAAGCAATCTAGAACTAAGGAGAAACTTCCTGACAGTGAGAACAATTAACCAGTGGAACCACCTGCCTCCAGAAGCGGTGAATGCTCCAACACTGGAAGTTCTGAAGAAGAGACTGGCCAGCCATTTGTCTGAAATGGTATAGGGTTTCTTGCCCAAGCAGGGGGTTGGACTAGATGACCTCCAGGGTCCCTTCCAACTTCATTATTATTATTAAGACCTTCACGATCTCCCTTCCAACTCTGTTATCCTATGTTCTAAATCCCCATGAAATCTGAGTAAAACCGGCTTGGGTTTGTTTTTTTAGGGAATAATTAAAAAACAGGATTCCTACACGCTAATCCTGACTTTTTCAGCTGGTCTGTGGAGTCCATTCTTTGAAGAATGACTAAGCTGGGTTATTGCATGCAATGGGCGTCACTGAGCACAAGTGAGCTGCAGAGCAACACGGTTTATCCAGGGCTAAAACAGCTCTTCCTCAATCCCTTATTGGATTGGGCCTGGAGGTTGAGGACCCTACGCTCAGCCATGAAAGGGGGTGTCTGGAAAGCTGAGGGTTCGGGGCGCAAAATATGTCCATCAGTCAGATTTGTTTGTTCTTCATAAAACCTCTACCTTTTGAGAGAGTCTTGCCAATTTAATTTTTAGAGAGTGCTTCTCAACCTCAGCAACTTTCAGAGGGTGGTCTTCAGCTCCCAGAATTCCCCAGTCAGCAGAGCTGGCTAGGGGGATTCTGGAAGTTAAAGTCCACCTGCCCAGCCGCTATTTTAGGCTAACTTGTGCTTTGCTGCTATGTGGTGGCAAACTGCCATGAACTACGGAAATGGGGAAAGTGGCGGAACGCTTGGGGAAACGGAAGTAAATGCCGTACCAGATGCTGCCTCAAGGCCACCCAGCTGGGAAAATGAGGGGGCCACATATCAAACTGGGGTTGGACTGACCGTTAGGGAAGCATCTTTCCTGAACCAGGTTGGTTACACTGGGATGGGCAATGGGAGATAGTTAAGGAAGGAGAAAATAGGACTTAGGGATTTTGGTGCGCGGTTCTCTGTTCTGGCTTTGCACCACTGCGATACACTTGACTTCTAATAAATGGTAAGTTTCTCATACCTCACCCTGTTGAGAGGTTTAAGTTGTGGCAGGTCCAACATGACACCTCTTGAAATAGCCAAGTCTGCAAAACACTGTTTTAGATCATTTACTTGTGATGGACTGATTGTGCAAGCAGAGTACAGTCCGGGGGAGTGATCAAATAAGGTGGCAGTTGCTATGAATGATTGAAATCCCACCTCTTTTACCTGTGTTGCAACCGGGGTAAAAGGGGGTTAGGAGGTTGCCTGTAGCCAACAGAAGATTCTTTTGAATTGGGATGAATCAAGATAGAACTGGCGCACCACTGGGTGGAGGGACAGAACTCCTCCAGAGAATGGTTCCTGGGGGAAGCCACATCTTCTAGGTTCACTGAGCTACTGGTGTCTATTAAAAAAAAGACGCAGGTGAATATCTGTAGCTCAGGTTTGTCATTTTCTTGCAGGTGTTTCATTACCCAACTAGGGAGCTTGATCTGTGCTAGGAGGGTGTAAGACTTGAGGAGGAGGAGGAGAAGGGGGAGGAGGAGGAGGAGGGGGAGGAGGAGGAGGACTGTGAGGTCCTTGGTGTTCCCTGAGTGTGGTTGTTTCTTGCAGATGTTTCATAACCCAAGTGGGTAACATCATCAGTGCCAGAAGGGAGAGGGGTTTGCAGAGTGGAAGAGGAGGAGGAGGAGGAGGAGGAGGAGGAGGAGGAGGAGGAGGAGGAGGAGGACTGTGGGGTCCTTGGTGCTCTCTGAGCTTGCTTGTTTTCTTGCAGATATTTCATAACCCAACTAGGCAACATCATCAGTGCTAGAAGGGAGTGGGGTTTGTGGAGGGGAAGAGGAGGAGTAGAAGGAGGGGGAGGAGGAGGAGGAGAATTGTGGGGTCCTTGGTGCTCTCTGAGCTTGCTTGTTTTCTTGCAAACGTTTCATAACCCAACTAGGCAACATCATCAGTGCTAATGAAGGGGTTCTCTCTTAGCACTGATTATGTTACCTAGCTGGCTCATGAAATGTCTGTAAGAAAACCACAGACAGCATCCAGGACCTGGCAAATAAGACACATTTCTTTTTCATCTTTAAAAAAAATGTAGAGTGCGAAAGCTTTAAAGGAGTAAAAAAAACCCAACAACATGCCAGCCCACAACTTGTCCACTTGTTTCAGCATGCCAACAGGGAGTTGCAACCTTGCAGAAGGACTTGCCTGCGATAAGTCTGCCCGAATTTTCCGGCTCCTACAGAGTTAAAGTGATTGGAAATGTCGACTACAAATTCTACGGGTGAGTCCATTGGAGCTAAGAAAGTGAGGTAGCAACTTCTGCTAGCTGGGCTCAGAAGGACGGGGGGAAATTGTAATTCTGGAAACGCTTCAGACCTGTGGAGTGTGGATGGGAGACCGGACTAGGCCCCAAATCCAGAGCCCCACAGTGGGTCTTGCTTGGTCTTCCCTTGAGAATGTCCATTTGAGGGAAAGAACATTTTGTTCAACTTGAACAAAGGAACTGAAAATTTTGTTCAACTTGAACAAGGAACTGAAAATGTGAGGGTGACTGACGTCTGTTGACCTGCTTGTTGGATTGCCCCATTTCCTGGCTGTGCACTTGACTTCGAAGCATAAACTTAAAAAATCATACAGATGCAGAATCTAACTCGCATCAACCCTGATCGGGTTGTTATGTGCTCCTGGCTACTTTCCTTCATGACCAGAGGCGTGCTCGTCTGACCAATAATCAACCGAGACACATGTCAATGCTGCAAGTGAACTCGGCTGAAGCCATTTTCCTTTCCTTCTCAGTGGCCACAGAGTTGGGAGGGGGGATGAGTATTTTTTAGCTTAGTCAAAACAATAAATTGTTCCATGGGAACCAAGGTCATTGCTGCTTGCATTTTGGTGGGCTGAAGTTTCTGCTGTCAAAGTAATTAATTGGGGGATGTGATTTATGACACATTACTGGGGTGGGAAGTTCAACTTTGTAACCTTGTAACCTTTGGGAGGGGAACTTCAATCTTGGTTTCACTTTTGATCATGCTGATACTTTGTAGCCACATAAATATGTTTTTCAGGGAATCTCTTGCCTTGGAGTTCTGTTTTTTTGTTGTTGTTGTTCTGTTTTTACTAGTCTCATCTATCGGAACCATGACAGCACAGTGACATCCGTTTGTTTCGTTTATTTCAATAAGCAGGGAGAGAAGATATCAAAAAGCTTGCTTCTCTCCTAAGTTCCAGCCCAAAATATTCGCTTCTTTATTTATACAAATCTGTCCTGGCTGCCACATACCTCCTCGTTCCCTGTTGGCTGAGGTACTATGAGGTTACACTCGTTCTGACCACCACCTACATATTTCCTGCTACCTTCCTTAAACATACTAAATCAGGGGTCTTCAAACCTGGCCCTTTTATGACTTGTGGACTTCAACTCCCAGAATTCCTCAGCCAGGCACACTGGCTGAGGAAATCTGGGAGTTGAAGTCCACAAGTCATAAAAGGGTCAGGTTTGAAGACCCCTGTACTAAATTATACTTCACACATACATTAATAATTATATAAGATATTAGACATATTCTATTGGTTGTTTTGAGTTCTGGGGATATTTTATGGCCCCTTAGGACAATAGGTTCTTTCCTGTTTTTCAATTTAGTCTACCTTTCCTGTTATCCCATTCAGCTAATTTTCCCTGTTTTTTATGGCTGTTTTTACAGCTTGTTTTTTTTCCTTTTCCCACTCTGAAAATCCAGCTAATTTTTGCCTATGTGTTATTCTCTTCTCTTCTCTTCTCTTCTCTTCTCTTCTCTTCTCTTCTCTTCTCTTCTCTTCTCTTCTCTTCTCTTCTCTTCTCTTCTCTTCTCTTCTCTTCTATCCCATCCCATCCCGTCCCGTTCTATTCTGTTCTGTTCCGTCCCATCCCATCCCATCCCATCCCATGCTATATTCTATTCTATTCTATTCTGTTCTGTTCTGTTCTGTTCCGTCCCGTCCCATCCCATTCCATGCTATATTCTATTCTATTCTATTCTATTCTATTCTGTTCTGTTCTGTTCTGTTCTGTTCCGTTCCGTCCCGTCCCATCCCATCCCATCCCATGCTATATTCTATTCTATTCTATTCTGTTCTATTCTGTTCTGTTCTGTTCTGTTCTGTTCCGTTCCGTTCCGTCCCGTCCCATCCCATCCCATCCCATCCCATTCCATGCTATATTCTATTCTATTCTATTCTGTTCTGTTCTGTTCTGTTCTGTTCCGTTCCGTTCCGTTCCGTCCCGTCCCATCCCATCCCATCCCATCCCATTCCATGCTATATTCTATTCTATTCTATTCTATTCTGTTCTGTTCTGTTCTGTTCTGTTCTATCTCAAATCCTCCCTTTATGCTACACTTTGCTGGTTCCCATCCATTGTAGTTTCTTTGGCCAGCTTGTTTGTCTACTCAGTAAGTTTCCATTGTACAGTAGATTTGACTGTCTCTGAAGATTATTCATCATACTGGTGCATATTTACCAAAGCTTAGCAAACGGTCTGAATGCAACTGCTTGGTCTTGAATCCATCTGGCTGGACACGCTGATGGCAAGATGAAACCCAGCCACTCAACCCAGAAATTCAAAAGCTTTTTTTTTTTTTCTCCTCTCAATCCTTGTTTTCAGTCTGAACATTCGTAGGTTCGAACTGCCCCATTCAACAATTGAACCCATGCCAGGCCAGGGCGTGAGAGTCTCCATTGGGAATGCTTTGGCTGAAATGACTGGCCGTTGGCAGCTGAAGAAACGTTGGCTGTGAGTCTCACCACTCCTGACCTTTCCATACCTTTGTTGTTGCTTCTGAAAGTGGCTGAGTACCAGAAGGCCATTAATCCCTCTGTTTTGTGACAGAAAAAACTGTGACTGCATCTCAAAAC
Organism: Daboia siamensis; assembly: GCA_024449315.1. NCBI lineage: Eukaryota > Metazoa > Chordata > Lepidosauria > Squamata > Viperidae > Daboia > Daboia siamensis. Next base: position 13,573 of record JAKJMR010037044.1, read on the forward strand.
AGAAGGTTCGTGCTGGGGCTATCAAGGCTGGCCTCTTGGACATCACACAGACCTTTCAACCCCATGGTTTAGAACAGAAGCTCGGGCAGCCATTGCTGGGTATCACGAATCCACACACTTTAGAATAACTTTATCTACCTTTGTGCCCATGGAGTTCCTCCATCATCCACGTCATGGTTGTCCCAAATGTGTTTTCTTTAAAAGGCAACAGGACTTTCTTGTGGTTCCCCCCCCCCCCCGGAAACATTTTCCTTCTCAACCAAGAAGTAAAAGAAACTTGTTGGATGAGAAGCAAAAAGTTTTCAAGCAACACTCCCCCCAAGAAAGTCAAGTTCCCTTTTGGAAAAGGAAAAAAAAACATCTTTGGGATAACTACCTCCGTGTAAGTGGAAGGGGAACAAAAATCTTTTCTGTTGGATCAGGAAGACTCTGCATTGTATCTATGAGCTTGGGGTCCTCAATGCCCCTCCTAGGCAACAGGGTAGATGAATTATTTACCAGCTGAACTTCAGCAACATCTGTTAAACCAGCCCTGTGTAAAGCACAGAACTATAGTCCACACTGAATGGGGTCAACACATGGCCAAGGTCTTGTATCTCCATAGTGGGACTTAACTTTTGAGCAGCAAAGCTGATCAAAAGCACCAAGTCCAGAAGAAACTTTAAGATGTAGATCTTCCATTCTTCCTAGGGGTCTAGAATCATCCAATAATGGTATGATGCGTTGGTTGTTTGGTTAAGTTGGATGAGTTAGTTGTTTGGTTGAGTGAGTTGGATGAGTTGGTTGGTAGAGTGAGTTGGATGAGTTCAATGAGTTAGTTGTTTGGTTGAGTGAGTTGGATGAGTTGGTTGGTTAGTTGATTGAGTTGGATGAATTGGATGCATTGGTTGTTTGGTTGAGTGAATTGTATGAGTTGGTTGGTTGATTGAGTGACTTGAATAAGTTGTATGAGCTGGTTGGTTGGTTGGTTGAGTTGTATGGGTTGATTGGTTGAGTGAGTTGAATGAATTAGATGACTTGGTTGATTGAGTGAGAGACAAAATCCACCTTGATTTTTACCTTTATTTAATTGCTCTTAATTTTAATGCTTTTATATTTCTGCTTTTTTTGCCATTTTAAGCCTCTCAGGGTCACTCTGGGTAGCGCGATGGGTGGCATATCAATTTAATACAGTAAATAAATAAATATTGACCTTTATATGAACGTTATAGACCTCCAAGGCTGCACACCACTGTCAAACGGGACACTATCAGGTTGAGCAGTGGGAGGGGACACGACAAGGAATTGAATAACAGCCTAAGCTCAGGCTGGTGGCTTCATTATCTCTTGAAACAAAAGTCTGAGATTTTTAGGAGTGCTTCCATTGTATTGTGTCTCTTACCAGCAAGGACAGCGGCTCATTTGAACTGGAGGTTGATGGCATCTCCATCTCCGTGGGCTTGAAGCTGGGGAATGATGGTGCCGGGAGACCAACGGTTACCACCTTGGATTGTAACGCCCACATTTCCAATGTCAACATTGACATATCTGGCAAATGGGAGTAAGTCAATTTTGTTAATATTCATAGAAGGTTCTTCATATGAGTATCTGCCCTTCACACTAGCATCAGTCAAGGCACCTTCTTCCCTAGGAAGTGAAAGACCTGAAGTAGGACTAGACATTATTTAGAACATAGAATAAAAGGATGGGAAGGGACCTTGGAGGTCTTCTAGTCCAACCCCCTGCTCATGGCAGAAGATCCTATACTATTCCAGGTTTCCTGGGGTTTGATGGGATGGATGTACATGATCATAGAAATAACAGAACAGAATGACAGAGTTGAAGGGACCTTGGAGGTCTTCTAGTCCAACCCCACCACCCAAGCAGGAGACTCTATACCATTCTGGACAAGTGGCTGTCCAATCTCTTGTTAAAAGCCTCCAGTGATGGATCAGTGGTTTATCTGTGTGCTACACTTCTAGCCTGTTTCTCCTTCAGGAACGTAAGGTGACGTGCATGGTATCCTCAACCCCTTCCCCAACGAGCACAATCTGAGAGCTTCCAGAGAGAGGAAGCGGTTGCTCAGAATCAGCTATTATTTCCTAGAGTTGAGAGGGGACCTGAGGCCAGGTTTTTCCAGTCCTGGTCCAACACCATCACTAGACCATGCAAAATGGGTCTGTTTCATGGTCCCTCTTCTGCTAGAGTTGGCCTACAACTCTCCCCAGTGGCCTCTGCCCCAGTGGCCTCTGCCCCAGTGGCCTCTGCCCCAGTGGCCTCTCTGTAAACCTGGGGAGTCTGATCAGTGGCTCAGTTGTGTCCTGCACCTGTTCTCAACTCAGCATAAAACTCCTAGCGTTGAAGAGGCTGCTTTTCTTGGCTGTCCCTCTCCAGCCTCTGTAGACAGTTACTTTTGTCCCATAACTTTCCTCCAAGATAAGAGGGACAAAATCTAGGAGTAGAAGGGAATATTGGTAGCTCAGGGTTGAAATTGGTGCTCTCTGAGCTTGGCTGTTTTCTTGCAGACGTTTCATGACCCAGCTAGGGAATGTCATCAGTGCTAGAAGGGAGTGGGGTGTAGAGAGGAGGAGGAGGAGGAGGAGGAGGAGGAGGAGGACGATGACGATGACTGTGGGATCCCTGGCGCTCTCTGAGCCGGGTGGTTTTCTTGCAGACGTTTCATGACCCAGCTAGGGAACATCATCAGTGCTAGAAGGGAGTGGGGTGTGAGGAGGAGGAGGAGGAGGAGGACTGTGGGGTCCTTGGTGCTCTGAGCTGGCTGTTTTCTTGCAGATGTTTCATGACCCAACTAGGGAACATCATCAGTGCTAGAAGGGAGTGGGGTGTAGAGAGGAAGAAGAAGAAGAAGAAGAGGAGGAGGAGGAGGAGGAGGAGGAG
>JAKJMR010037047.1:0-16451 GCA_024449315.1 Daboia siamensis
CTTCTCTTCTCTTCTCTTCTCTTCTCTTCTCTTCTCTTCTCTTCTCTACATGGCTGGCTGTGAAATTCTGGAAGTTGAATGAGCACCCACAAGTTCTGAAGGGACGTCATCCCACTGGTTGACTGTTCTCACTGTCAGGAAATTTCCCCTAAGTTCTAGGTTGCTGAGACAAATAAGCCTAAATCGAACGAAGAAGAAAAATAGCACTTTATCGTTCTCGTAGTGTGGAAACTGACTGAAATCTTGAATGGTGTCAGTAACAAATGTTGCCCTCTTGTCTTATCAAGGTCACGGAGTTTCACCTAGACTGCAAGCAACATCTGGCCCAGTGGAAGGCCAGGGAGAAGGAACCCAACTTCGTGGAGGTCCGCCAGGATGCCGAAGATGCTCTGCGGCGAATGTCGCAGGACTTTTCAGAGGAGAGGTTCCAGCAGATGAAGCTCCAAGCGTCCAGTATGCACAGTGAAAAAGGTCACTTGATTTGGAGCGAAGCCTTGGAACGAAGCGAAGAAGCCAAGCAAATTTTGGAAGGCCTTCTGATCAGGTTCAAGGAGACCAAGGGAATCACCGCAGGAGACTGTGGCCCTTCCGCTCCTGACTCATCTTTGCCAGTCCCAGCTGATGCCCTCAAGGCTGGTGAGATATTGGAGATTCTGGAGCCCTTCTCCAAAGAAAGGATGGACAGAATTGACGGCGTTGACCCTTCCTCTCCGAAGAAGTCCTTGTGTGTCAGCTCGGACACAGGCGTGGGAGGCAACAAGAAAGCTTCTCCAGGTGCCATCTTGGAATCTGGTGGGCCTGACCACAAACAACTGGGTGAGGAGCCCTCAGGAAGGTTTCAGAGGACCTCCTTGGGTTCTCCTCCGTTGTCTCGTTCTTCTGCCTCTTCTCCCAAGGCACAGCCAACGCCAGGAACCGGTGAGACTCTGCCACCCGCCAGCCAGCCTTCTGCTCCTCTACTGGTGAGAGGTCCACGTCCCCAGAAGCGCGAGAGAGCCCAGTACTTCCAGCTCTCCAGACACGGGAGTTTTTCTTCAGAAGATGCCGATTCTCAGAACTCGTCTGAAGGTGCCCTGGACTCCGGTAGCACCTGGTCCATGGAACTGCAGGGCCCCAAAGCAGGTGGGGCTCAGGAAAAGGGGACCCTGGGGATCCTCTACCTGGAGAACCACAGTCCAAGCAGTGGCCCAGGTCCGGGGAAGCCAGAGACTTGAGGTGCTGAGGTTCTGGATTATCTCTGGGTCTTCTGGCCAACCGATTTGGTGCTGAGAACATTCCTGGTCTTTTGGGTGCTCCAGTATCCCAGCTGTATTTTGGCCCAAAGGCCATTCTGTTTCTTCACACTGAGAGGGCAAGCCACTAGTATATATATCTCTATAAAGAGCAAATCCCACTCCATGTAGGATGGATGATGTTACCTTGTCAGGTAATCAAACGTCTGCAAGAAAACACGCCAGCTCAGAGACCACCCAGGACCCCACAGTCCTCCTCCTCCTCCTCCTCCTCCTCCTCCTCCCTTCTAGCCCTGATGATGTTCCCTAGTTGGGTCAGGAAACATCTGCAAGAAAACCACCCTGCTCAGAGAGCACCCAGGACCCCACAGTCGTCATCCTTCTCCTCTTCCTGCTCCTCGGCTGGATCATTGTTCATTCTTGCAGACTTCAAGCCAAAGTTTCTTAACATTTAAAAAAAGTCGTGCTGGTTTTGCTTCTCATCCAAGAAGCTTCTTCAGTTCTCGAGAAGCGAAACATCTTCAGAGAAAATCAAGAAAGCCCAGTGCCTCTTGTAAAGGCTGCTTGGGGCAACCGTGTCCTGGGTGACCGAGAATCTGCACAGATGTTTTCCAAAGCAGTTTAAAACAAAAGTCCCGATGGCACCTACGGAAATATTGTCAGCACCCGGAGAAAACTGCACAGCTGTGAAACTCAGCAGGCGTCTTTAAGGTCACTTTCAGACTGGCCTACCTCACAGGGGTGAAGCACAGAAACAAATGGGAGAATCTCACCAGTTTGGCAACCTTTGCACTCCTCGGAGAAATGCAGAACGAAAGGCAAAAAGGGAGGGGGGGTTGCAAGGAGCGGGGCAGATCACTATGAGAAAAGAACATGTGTTTATAATCTCGTTCTTTTTATATCGTGTTTTTTTTTTAACCAAAAAAGTAAAAAAACAAAAAAAATGCTCTACTTGGTTCACAGATGTGTTTGCCCAACAGTTGTTGTGGCTTTGTCGGGCAGGGTCCTGGGTCTGCGCTGTGTGTGTTCTTAAGAATTGCAGTTGAGTGAACCTTTGTTGTCAAAGTACAACCATGTATACATGGAGATTGGCTGAGCCTCCCTTTGTGCCCCGCCCCCACAATTCACAGTGACACAAACCCTCCATCTTATTACACCATGTGAGCTAATTGCACAACGCACCGGCCTCGCAAGTCAATCATGCATAAAGTTTATAAAACTATTTCCCGTTCAAAAGCCTAACAGCCCACGGATAAAAGCTATTTTTCAGCCTGTTGGTGCGGCTGGCTACACTCCTGTATCTCCTACCCGATGGCAGGAGAGTAAAGAGATACCGACCAGGGTGTGAGTCATCCCTAGAATTTTCCTCACTCTTCCAAGGCAGCGGGCCCTGGCGAGGTCATCCAGTGGTGTCAGGGGACAGCCCACGATGTTTTGTGCTGTGCTCACCACCCTCTGTAATACTTTCCTGTCCGCGGCTGTCAGACCAGCATCCCAAACCACAATACCATACGAGAGGACGCTCTCTATAGTAGACCCGTAAAAGAGGGTCATTAGCCGTTGTTCTACCCTGTTCTTCCGCAAGACCCTGAGGAAGTGGAGTCTCTTGCGCTTGTAGCTTGCGTTGCTCCGTTCTCCGATCAGGAATGGGGAAGTAATCTCTGAGGCTGAACAGAGAAGAATAGAGTGGGAAATGAATTCAGAGGCCTTGCTCAAGTCCACCACCCACCCATCCCCGCTCAGGCAGGATACTCGACATCAGGGGTCCCCAACTGATGGGCCGTGGCTACTGGGCCGTGAGCCGGCCACGGAAGGGGTGAGTGAGCGCATGCATGCTCCATTTGCGTGAGGGCTGCACACACGTGCCTGCCACTCACGCAAATAGAGCTGCACACATGTGCGTGTGCGTGCCGGCCTCTCACGTGGAACCATCCCCACTCCCCCACACAGTCCCCCAAAGCCAAAAAGGTTGGGGGACTCTGCTGTATACAATTCCAGACAAATGGTTGTCCGGTCTCTTCTTAAAAACTCCAGTGATGGAGCACCTGACACAGGGCTCTTCAAACTCGGTCCTTTTATGACTCGTGGACTTCAACTCCCAGAGTTCCTGGCTGAGGAATTCCCACACGTGCCTGGCTGAGGAACTCTGGGAGTTGAAGTCCACGAATCATCAAAGGGCCGAGTTTGAAGAGCCCCTGACCTAACAAGTGGAGAAACGCTGCCTAGAATATAGAATGAACTTTCTTCCCTCCCTTCTTTTTTCTTTTTCTTCTATCCCTCTTTTCTTCTTTCCTTCCTTCTCGTTATAACACAGAATAACAGAGAGTTAAAAGGGACTGTAGCCAAGAAATTAAAAGACGCTTGCTCCTGGGGAGGAAAGCCATGGCAAATCTAGACAGCACACTAAAAAGCAGAGACATCACCCTGTCAACAAAAGTACGTATAGTCAAGGCTATGGTCTTCCCAGTTGCAATGTATGGCAGTGAAAGTTGGACCGTAAGAAAGGCTGAGCGCCAAAGAATGGAGGCCTTTGAACTCTGGTGCTGGAGAAGACTCCTGCGAGTCCCTTGGACTGCAAGGCGATCAAACCGGTCAGTCCTGGAGGAGATCAACCCTGACTGCTCTTTAGAAGGCCAGATCCTGAAGTTGAAACTCAAATCCTTTGGCCACCTAAGGAGAAGGAAGGACTCACTGGAGAAGAGCCTCATGCTGGGAAAGGTTGAGGGCAAGAGAAGAAGGGGACGACAGAGAATGAGGTGGCTGGATGGAGTCACTGAAGCAGGAGGCGTGAGCTTGGATGGACTCCAGAGGATGGTGGAGGACAGGAAGGCCTGGAGGAACGTTGTCCATAGGGTCGCGATGGGTTGGACACGACTTCACAACTAACAACAACAACAACAGAAGGGACCTTGGAGGTCATCTAGTCCAAGCCCTGCTCAGGCAGGAAACTATATACCATTCCAGACAAATGGCTGTCCAGTCTTTTCTTAAAAACCTCCAGTGTTGGCGCATTCACCGCTTCTGGAGGCAGGTAGTTCCACTGGTTAATTGTTCCGTCAGGAAGTTTCTCCTTAGTTCCGGGTTGCTTTTCTCCTTGATCAGTTTCCAACCATTGTATCCAGCCTTTCGATGCTTTGGAGAACAGAAGGGACCTTTAGTTGGAAGGGACCTTGGAGATCTTCTAGTCTAGCCCCATGCTCAAGCAGGAAACCCTAAAACATTTGAGCCATTTCAGCCCACGGCTGGCTCACAGTTAAGGGATTGTCCACTAGGACTGCCAGATCCCGCTCACAGTTGCTGGCACTGAGCAAAGTTTCAGCTAATCTGTACCTGCACCTTTAGTTGTTCTTGCCTAAGTGTAAAACCTGACTTTTATATACGTTGAATTTCATTTTGTTAGACGGTGCTCAAGTCTGTCAAGATCCATCTGGATCTTGAGCCTGTCTTCTGGGCTTTGGGCTTGGGAATTCTGCAGTCCACCTCTCTTAGAGGTTGCCAAGGTTGAGAAGCCCTGATCTAAAGTGCATGCCAAGGAGAGCCAAGTGATGGAGACCTCAGCATGTGTGAAATGGCAAACTCTACTCCAGGGGTTTTCAAACTTGGCCCTTTTATGACTTGTGGACTTCAACTCCCAGAGTTCCTCAGCCAGCAATGCTGGCTGAGGAATTCTGGGAGTTGAAGTCCACAAGTCATAAAAGGGCCAAGTTTGAAGACCCCTGCTCTACTCTAAAGAGACTTTGGGCCTCCTCCTCCTCCTCCTCCTCCTCCTCCTCCTCCTCCTCCTCCTGCTCCTGCTCCTCCTCCTCCTCCTCCATCTGTGCCATATCTCCCTTCTGCAGGCAGCCAGATCTGTCTCCGCTGTCTCTCAGTCCTTTCGGCAGATAATGGAAACCATGATGGATGCTAATGGCCAAATCTTTGTTTCCTTGAGGGGATGAGTGAAATTAATTATTATTAATTATCCTGGCCTTTGAATGGAGACTTCAAGGAGAGGATGGCAGAGGAGAAGCAAACGATGGATGAAAGTCCTCCTTCCAACTTCCCTTACAAAAGGCAGCCAGCGGAGGTTTTGGGGAAGCCCCCCTCCTTTCTCCAGGGCCTTTGTGACTGATGAGCAATCACGGCTTCCAAGCAATTTTTCACCAAGTGATCATCCCGCCCACCCACTCAGATTTTTTTTTAAAAAAAAAATTGCTTGATTGGGGACTCATTAATTCTCGCCCAACTGTTTACTTTGTAGTTACTGTTCACAGAGTCGAAGAGCGCTTATTGCTTCTACTCAATCCAGCTGTAGCTTCTTGAACCTTTTCAGAAGGGTGGGAAATTAGGAGTGGTTTTTCCCCATTGTGGTTTAGGTCCTCAGGGAAGTGGGGGGGGGGGGATAATGAGGAAAGACAAGACCAGCGATGTTGTGTTCCAGAGTGAGAAAAGAAGAAAGTAAGGGAATGTGTAAATTGAGTGGGCTGAGCGGCCCTGGGTGATCTCTGAGCTGGGGTGTTTTCCTGCAGATGTTTCATGATAGCTTGGATACCTAGTTGGGTAATGAAACATCTGCAAGGGGGAAAAAACCAAGCTCAGAGCACCAAGGACTCCACAGCTCTCCTCTTCCTCTCTGCAAACCCCACTTCCTTTTAGCACTGATGATATATATATATATATATATATATATAGATAGATAGATAGATAGATAGATAGATAGATAGATAGATAGATAGATAGAGATGGATGGATACATAGATGGGATGGATGGATGAAGGTATAGATAGAGAGATAGATAACCTTTATGGTCATTTTTCACTGTGGGCACAATGGCACACATTAAAAATGAATTTTAATTGCTCTCAAAGTGTAAGGTAAAGGTAAAAGTTCCCCCGCACATGCGTGCTAGTCGTTTCCGACTCTAGGGGCCGGTGCTCATCTCCGTTTCAAAGCCGAAGAGCCAGCGCTTGTCCGAGGACGTCTCCGTGGTCATGTGGCCGGCATGACTGGACGCCAAAGGCGCACGGAACGCTGTTACCTTCCCACCGTGGTGGTCCCTATTTTTCTACTTGCATTTTTACGTGCTTTCGAACTGCTAGGTGGGCAGAAGCTGGGACGAGTAACAGGCGCTCTCTCACTCTGCTACGCGGCACTCGGGATTCGACCCGCCAAACTGCCGACCTTCTGATCGACAAGCTCAGCGTCTTAACCCACTGAGCCACCGCATCCCTAGCAGAGAGATAGATAACCTTTATGGTCATTTTTCACTGTGGGCACAATGGCACACATTAAAAATGAATTTTAATTGCTCTCAAAGTGTACACATACATAAAAAACATTTAAAGAAACTATATACAACATATGTATAGACCTACATTCTTACATATAAGTAATATATAATGATCTCTAGTTGGATAATGAAATGAAAACAACCAAGCTTGGAGAGCAACAAGGACCCCATAGTCTTCCTCCTCCTCCTCCTCCTCCTCCTCCTCTGGGAGTTGAAGTCCAGGAGCCATAAAAGAGCCACGGTTGCCTACCCCTGCTCTAGTCCAACCCTTTGCCCAAGGCAGGAGTCCTTATGCCACCCCAGACAAATGGCTGCCCAATCTTTTCTTGAAAATAATCCTCCCGTGATGGAGGTTTGCCCTACAGGCTTAGAGGGCCGTGGAGTGGGGTCTCTTCCTCCATGCCCTCCCTGCATTTTCCTGAGAAGTGATGGCTGCCTGAGAGCCGCACCCTCAATTTGGTGGGCACCCAGTTGGCACGGCAGAGGGTTGAGGCTGGGAAGAACTGGGTCATCCCTGAAGGCGGTTTTCGGTCCTTGGGCATCTGGTCTCTGGGGAGCCAGAGGAGTCAAGAGCCGCAGGAGAAATCCAGCTGGGAAAGGGCATTTGGGCAGTCGCTGGACAAGATGCCACCTTTGTCCTTGGGCTGCATAAAGAGAGGCATAGAATCAAGGTCACGCAAAGTGTTGGTACCGCTTTATAAACCCTTAGTAAGGCCACACCTGGAAGACTGCAGCCAATTTTGGTCACCATATCACAAAAAAGAGGTTGAGAGTTTGGAAAAAGTTCAAAGACCTGGAGACTAAAACGTATGAAGAACGTCTGCGGGACTTGGGTTTGGCCGGTCTAGAGAAAAGAAGAAATAGGGGAGATACGATAGACTTCCAGTATCTGAGGGGCTGCCACAAGGCAGAGGGGGCCAGGTTGTTCACCAAAGGACCAGAGGGAAGGACGAGAAAGAATGGTTAGAAACTGACCAAAGAGAGAAGCAACCCGGAATTAAGGAGAAACTTCCTAACAGGGAGGACAATTAACCAGTGGAACAGCCTGCCACCAGAAATCGTGGGCGCTCCATCCCTGGAGGTTTTTAAGAAGAGACTGGACAGCCACTTGTCTGAAATAGTCTAGGCTGTCCAAATGGTTAGACTAGAAGACCTCCAAGGTCCCTTCCAAAGTTGTTATTCTATGTTCTACCAAGCGAGGACATGGCATCCGGGCTGGAGGTTTTCATCACCGGAGGTTTTTTGAGAAGAGACTGGACAGCCATTTGTCTGAAACGGTGTAGGAGCTCCCGCTTTGAGCAGGGGGTTGGACTAGATGACCTCCAAAGTCCCTTCCGTCTCTGTTATTCTGGGTTCGACTGGCCATCTTTCCCAATGCTCTGATGTTGGCTTTTTATCCAACTGTGCCGCCTCCAAGCCACAATCTCCGCGTGACTCACAGGATCGCAATGTCCAAATAGCAACTGGATTGTCACCCTCTGAAGAGTCTGTGGGGGGAAAATCTCGCTCCAAATCAAGGCTGGAAAAGGGTGAAGCCCCTTTCCGGAAGGAGAGCACAGCTTCCTGCTTCTTCTCAAAGCTCACTCTTGCTTCCTCTTTGTCTACACTGGAAGCACCCAGCGGCAGGGTCTGCAGACATCCACCCTGGTCTGAGCGGAAGGTCTCCAGGAGTTTGGCTGTGTGTGCGAAGATGTGCAGGGTGACCCTCCTGGCGCTCTGGCTTTGCTACTTTGTGCCTTCGTCTGAGGCCGTAAATCCGGGATTTGCAGGCAGAATCACCAAGAAAGGCTTGGATTATGGTAGGTTCCCATCTGGTCTTTCCACTGCCCCCAGGAACCCCCTCTGCCCCACAGCTAACCATGAGTGGGGTGCAAGGAGATCAGAGGGGTGACCCCAAAGTGACTCTCCCATTTTGCATCATGTTGTAGCCTTGTGTCTGAAAGGGTATGGGATCTACTTCCATGGGCAAAGGGTGTGCTAGTTTAATGAAGAGAAGGACGAGGGGGGACAGGATAGCAGCCTTGCAATATCTGAGGGGCTGCCCCAAAGAAGAGGGAGTCAAGCTATTCTCCAAAGCACCTGAAGGCAGGACAAGAAGCAACGGATGGAAACTAGTCAAGGAGAGAAGCAATCTAGAACTAAGGAGAAACTTCCTGACAGTGAGAACAATTAACCAGTGGAACCACCTGCCTCCAGAAGCGGTGAATGCTCCAACACTGGAAGTTCTGAAGAAGAGACTGGCCAGCCATTTGTCTGAAATGGTATAGGGTTTCTTGCCCAAGCAGGGGGTTGGACTAGATGACCTCCAGGGTCCCTTCCAACTTCATTATTATTATTAAGACCTTCACGATCTCCCTTCCAACTCTGTTATCCTATGTTCTAAATCCCCATGAAATCTGAGTAAAACCGGCTTGGGTTTGTTTTTTTAGGGAATAATTAAAAAACAGGATTCCTACACGCTAATCCTGACTTTTTCAGCTGGTCTGTGGAGTCCATTCTTTGAAGAATGACTAAGCTGGGTTATTGCATGCAATGGGCGTCACTGAGCACAAGTGAGCTGCAGAGCAACACGGTTTATCCGGGGCTAAAACAGCTCTTCCTCAATCCCTTATTGGATTGGGCCTGGAGGTTGAGGACCCTACGCTCAGCCATGAAAGGGGGTGTCTGGAAAGCTGAGGGTTCGGGGCGCAAAATATGTCCATCAGTCAGATTTGTTTGTTCTTCATAAAACCTCTACCTTTTGAGAGAGTCTTGCCAATTTAATTTTTAGAGAGTGCTTCTCAACCTCAGCAACTTTCAGAGGGTGGTCTTCAGCTCCCAGAATCCCCCAGTCAGCAGAGCTGGCTAGGGGGATTCTGGAAGTTAAAGTCCACCTGCCCAGCCGCTATTTTAGGCTAACTTGTGCTTTGCTGCTATGTGGTGGCAAACTGCCATGAACTACGGAAATGGGGAAAGTGGCGGAACGCTTGGGGAAACGGAAGTAAATGCCGTACCAGATGCTGCCTCAAGGCCACCCAGCTGGGAAAATGAGGGGGCCACATATCAAACTGGGGTTGGACTGACCGTTAGGGAAGCATCTTTCCTGAACCAGGTTGGTTACACTGGGATGGGCAATGGGAGATAGTTAAGGAAGGAGAAAATAGGACTTAGGGATTTTGGTGCGCGGTTCTCTGTTCTGGCTTTGCACCACTGCGATACACTTGACTTCTAATAAATGGTAAGTTTCTCATACCTCACCCTGTTGAGAGGTTTAAGTTGTGGCAGGTCCAACATGACACCTCTTGAAATAGCCAAGTCTGCAAAACACTGTTTTAGATCATTTACTTGTGATGGACTGATTGTGCAAGCAGAGTACAGTCCGGGGGAGTGATCAAATAAGGTGGCAGTTGCTATGAATGATTGAAATCCCACCTCTTTTACCTGTGTTGCAACCGGGGTAAAAGGGGGTTAGGAGGTTGCCTGTAGCCAACAGAAGATTCTTTTGAATTGGGATGAATCAAGATAGAACTGGCGCACCACTGGGTGGAGGGACAGAACTCCTCCAGAGAATGGTTCCTGGGGGAAGCCACATCTTCTAGGTTCACTGAGCTACTGGTGTCTATTAAAAAAAAGACGCAGGTGAATATCTGTAGCTCAGGTTTGTCATTTTCTTGCAGGTGTTTCATTACCCAACTAGGGAGCTTGATCTGTGCTAGGAGGGTGTAAGACTTGAGGAGGAGGAGGAGAAGGGGGAGGAGGAGGAGGAGGGGGAGGAGGAGGAGGACTGTGAGGTCCTTGGTGTTCCCTGAGTGTGGTTGTTTCTTGCAGATGTTTCATAACCCAAGTGGGTAACATCATCAGTGCCAGAAGGGAGAGGGGTTTGCAGAGTGGAAGAGGAGGAGGAGGAGGAGGAGGAGGAGGAGGAGGAGGAGGAGGAGGAGGAGGACTGTGGGGTCCTTGGTGCTCTCTGAGCTTGCTTGTTTTCTTGCAGATATTTCATAACCCAACTAGGCAACATCATCAGTGCTAGAAGGGAGTGGGGTTTGTGGAGGGGAAGAGGAGGAGTAGAAGGAGGGGGAGGAGGAGGAGGAGAATTGTGGGGTCCTTGGTGCTCTCTGAGCTTGCTTGTTTTCTTGCAAACGTTTCATAACCCAACTAGGCAACATCATCAGTGCTAATGAAGGGGTTCTCTCTTAGCACTGATTATGTTACCTAGCTGGCTCATGAAATGTCTGTAAGAAAACCACAGACAGCATCCAGGACCTGGCAAATAAGACACATTTCTTTTTCATCTTTAAAAAAAATGTAGAGTGCGAAAGCTTTAAAGGAGTAAAAAAAACCCAACAACATGCCAGCCCACAACTTGTCCACTTGTTTCAGCATGCCAACAGGGAGTTGCAACCTTGCAGAAGGACTTGCCTGCGATAAGTCTGCCCGAATTTTCCGGCTCCTACAGAGTTAAAGTGATTGGAAATGTCGACTACAAATTCTACGGGTGAGTCCATTGGAGCTAAGAAAGTGAGGTAGCAACTTCTGCTAGCTGGGCTCAGAAGGACGGGGGGAAATTGTAATTCTGGAAACGCTTCAGACCTGTGGAGTGTGGATGGGAGACCGGACTAGGCCCCAAATCCAGAGCCCCACAGTGGGTCTTGCTTGGTCTTCCCTTGAGAATGTCCATTTGAGGGAAAGAACATTTTGTTCAACTTGAACAAAGGAACTGAAAATTTTGTTCAACTTGAACAAGGAACTGAAAATGTGAGGGTGACTGACGTCTGTTGACCTGCTTGTTGGATTGCCCCATTTCCTGGCTGTGCACTTGACTTCGAAGCATAAACTTAAAAAATCATACAGATGCAGAATCTAACTCGCATCAACCCTGATCGGGTTGTTATGTGCTCCTGGCTACTTTCCTTCATGACCAGAGGCGTGCTCGTCTGACCAATAATCAACCGAGACACATGTCAATGCTGCAAGTGAACTCGGCTGAAGCCATTTTCCTTTCCTTTTCAGTGGCCACAGAGTTGGGAGGGGGGATGAGTATTTTTTAGCTTAGTCAAAACAATAAATTGTTCCATGGGAACCAAGGTCATTGCTGCTTGCATTTTGGTGGGCTGAAGTTTCTGCCGTCAAAGTAATTAATTGGGGGATGTGATTTATGACACATTACTGGGGTGGGAAGTTCAACTTTGTAACCTTGTAACCTTTGGGAGGGGAACTTCAATCTTGGTTTCACTTTTGATCATGCTGATACTTTGTAGCCACATAAATATGTTTTTCAGGGAATCTCTTGCCTTGGAGTTCTGTTTTTTTGTTGTTGTTGTTCTGTTTTTACTGGTCTCATCTATCGGAACCATGACAGCACAGTGACATCCGTTTGTTTCGTTTATTTCAATAAGCAGGGAGAGAAGATATCAAAAAGCTTGCTTCTCTCCTAAGTTCCAGCCCAAAATATTCGCTTCTTTATTTATACAAATCTGTCCTGGCTGCCACATACCTCCTCGTTCCCTGTTGGCTGAGGTACTATGAGGTTACACTCGTTCTGACCACCACCTACATATTTCCTGCTACCTTCCTTAAACATACTAAATCAGGGGTCTTCAAACCTGGCCCTTTTATGACTTGTGGACTTCAACTCCCAGAATTCCTCAGCCAGGCACACTGGCTGAGGAAATCTGGGAGTTGAAGTCCACAAGTCATAAAAGGGTCAGGTTTGAAGACCCCTGTACTAAATTATACTTCACACATACATTAATAATTATATAAGATATTAGACATATTCTATTGGTTGTTTTGAGTTCTGGGGATATTTTATGGCCCCTTAGGACAATAGGTTCTTTCCTGTTTTTCAATTTAG
The DNA here is from genome assembly GCA_024449315.1 of Daboia siamensis. NCBI lineage: Eukaryota > Metazoa > Chordata > Lepidosauria > Squamata > Viperidae > Daboia > Daboia siamensis. The sequence goes on from JAKJMR010037047.1 coordinate 12,335, forward strand.
TCTACCTTTCCTGTTATCCCATTCAGCTAATTTTCCCTGTTTTTTATGGCTGTTTTTACAGCTTGTTTTTTTTCCTTTTCCCACTCTGAAAATCCAGCTAATTTTTGCCTATGTGTTATTCTCTTCTCTTCTCTTCTCTTCTCTTCTCTTCTCTTCTCTTCTCTTCTCTTCTCTTCTCTTCTCTTCTCTTCTCTTCTCTTCTCTTCTCTTCTCTTCTATCCCATCCCATCCCGTCCCGTTCTATTCTGTTCTGTTCCGTCCCATCCCATCCCATCCCATCCCATGCTATATTCTATTCTATTCTATTCTGTTCTGTTCTGTTCTGTTCCGTCCCGTCCCATCCCATTCCATGCTATATTCTATTCTATTCTATTCTATTCTATTCTGTTCTGTTCTGTTCTGTTCTGTTCCGTTCCGTCCCGTCCCATCCCATCCCATCCCATGCTATATTCTATTCTATTCTATTCTGTTCTATTCTGTTCTGTTCTGTTCTGTTCTGTTCCGTTCCGTTCCGTCCCGTCCCATCCCATCCCATCCCATCCCATTCCATGCTATATTCTATTCTATTCTATTCTGTTCTGTTCTGTTCTGTTCTGTTCCGTTCCGTTCCGTTCCGTCCCGTCCCATCCCATCCCATCCCATCCCATTCCATGCTATATTCTATTCTATTCTATTCTATTCTGTTCTGTTCTGTTCTGTTCTGTTCTGTTCTATCTCAAATCCTCCCTTTATGCTACACTTTGCTGGTTCCCATCCATTGTAGTTTCTTTGGCCAGCTTGTTTGTCTACTCAGTAAGTTTCCATTGTACAGTAGATTTGACTGTCTCTGAAGATTATTCATCATACTGGTGCATATTTACCAAAGCTTAGCAAACGGTCTGAATGCAACTGCTTGGTCTTGAATCCATCTGGCTGGACACGCTGATGGCAAGATGAAACCCAGCCACTCAACCCAGAAATTCAAAAGCTTTTTTTTTTTTCTCCTCTCAATCCTTGTTTTCAGTCTGAACATTCGTAGGTTCGAACTGCCCCATTCAACAATTGAACCCATGCCAGGCCAGGGCGTGAGAGTCTCCATTGGGAATGCTTTGGCTGAAATGACTGGCCGTTGGCAGCTGAAGAAACGTTGGCTGTGAGTCTCACCACTCCTGACCTTTCCATACCTTTGTTGTTGCTTCTGAAAGTGGCTGAGTACCAGAAGGCCATTAATCCCTCTGTTTTGTGACAGAAAAAACTGTGACTGCATCTCAAAACAGAAGGTTCGTGCTGGGGCTATCAAGGCTGGCCTCTTGGACATCACACAGACCTTTCAACCCCATGGTTTAGAACAGAAGCTCGGGCAGCCATTGCTGGGTATCACGAATCCACACACTTTAGAATAACTTTATCTACCTTTGTGCCCATGGAGTTCCTCCATCATCCACGTCATGGTTGTCCCAAATGTGTTTTCTTTAAAAGGCAACAGGACTTTCTTGTGGTTCCCCCCCCCCCCCCGGAAACATTTTCCTTCTCAACCAAGAAGTAAAAGAAACTTGTTGGATGAGAAGCAAAAAGTTTTCAAGCAACACTCCCCCCAAGAAAGTCAAGTTCCCTTTTGGAAAAGGAAAAAAAAACATCTTTGGGATAACTACCTCCGTGTAAGTGGAAGGGGAACAAAAATCTTTTCTGTTGGATCAGGAAGACTCTGCATTGTATCTATGAGCTTGGGGTCCTCAATGCCCCTCCTAGGCAACAGGGTAGATGAATTATTTACCAGCTGAACTTCAGCAACATCTGTTAAACCAGCCCTGTGTAAAGCACAGAACTATAGTCCACACTGAATGGGGTCAACACATGGCCAAGGTCTTGTATCTCCATAGTGGGACTTAACTTTTGAGCAGCAAAGCTGATCAAAAGCACCAAGTCCAGAAGAAACTTTAAGATGTAGATCTTCCATTCTTCCTAGGGGTCTAGAATCATCCAATAATGGTATGATGCGTTGGTTGTTTGGTTAAGTTGGATGAGTTAGTTGTTTGGTTGAGTGAGTTGGATGAGTTGGTTGGTAGAGTGAGTTGGATGAGTTCAATGAGTTAGTTGTTTGGTTGAGTGAGTTGGATGAGTTGGTTGGTTAGTTGATTGAGTTGGATGAATTGGATGCATTGGTTGTTTGGTTGAGTGAATTGTATGAGTTGGTTGGTTGATTGAGTGACTTGAATAAGTTGTATGAGCTGGTTGGTTGGTTGGTTGAGTTGTATGGGTTGATTGGTTGAGTGAGTTGAATGAATTAGATGACTTGGTTGATTGAGTGAGAGACAAAATCCACCTTGATTTTTACCTTTATTTAATTGCTCTTAATTTTAATGCTTTTATATTTCTGCTTTTTTTGCCATTTTAAGCCTCTCAGGGTCACTCTGGGTAGCGCGATGGGTGGCATATCAATTTAATACAGTAAATAAATAAATATTGACCTTTATATGAACGTTGTAGTCCTCCAAGGCTGCACACCACTGTCAAACGGGACACTATCAGGTTGAGCAGTGGGAGGGGACACGACAAGGAATTGAATAACAGCCTAAGCTCAGGCTGGTGGCTTCATTATCTCTTGAAACAAAAGTCTGAGATTTTTAGGAGTGCTTCCATTGTATTGTGTCTCTTACCAGCAAGGACAGCGGCTCATTTGAACTGGAGGTTGATGGCATCTCCATCTCCGTGGGCTTGAAGCTGGGGAATGATGGTGCCGGGAGACCAACGGTTACCACCTTGGATTGTAACGCCCACATTTCCAATGTCAACATTGACATATCTGGCAAATGGGAGTAAGTCAATTTTGTTAATATTCATAGAAGGTTCTTCATATGAGTATCTGCCCTTCACACTAGCATCAGTCAAGGCACCTTCTTCCCTAGGAAGTGAAAGACCTGAAGTAGGACTAGACATTATTTAGAACATAGAATAAAAGGATGGGAAGGGACCTTGGAGGTCTTCTAGTCCAACCCCCTGCTCATGGCAGAAGATCCTATACTATTCCAGGTTTCCTGGGGTTTGATGGGATGGATGTACATGATCATAGAAATAACAGAACAGAATGACAGAGTTGAAGGGACCTTGGAGGTCTTCTAGTCCAACCCCACCACCCAAGCAGGAGACTCTATACCATTCTGGACAAGTGGCTGTCCAATCTCTTGTTAAAAGCCTCCAGTGATGGATCAGTGGTTTATCTGTGTGCTACACTTCTAGCCTGTTTCTCCTTCAGGAACGTAAGGTGACGTGCATGGTATCCTCAACCCCTTCCCCAACGAGCACAATCTGAGAGCTTCCAGAGAGAGGAAGCGGTTGCTCAGAATCAGCTATTATTTCCTAGAGTTGAGAGGGGACCTGAGGCCAGGTTTTTCCAGTCCTGGTCCAACACCATCACTAGACCATGCAAAATGGGTCTGTTTCATGGTCCCTCTTCTGCTAGAGTTGGCCTACAACTCTCCCCAGTGGCCTCTGCCCCAGTGGCCTCTGCCCCAGTGGCCTCTCTGTAAACCTGGGGAGTCTGATCAGTGGCTCAGTTGTGTCCTGCACCTGTTCTCAACTCAGCATAAAACTCCTAGCGTTGAAGAGGCTGCTTTTCTTGGCTGTCCCTCTCCAGCCTCTGTAGACAGTTACTTTTGTCCCATAACTTTCCTCCAAGATAAGAGGGACAAAATCTAGGAGTAGAAGGGAATATTGGTAGCTCAGGGTTGAAATTGGTGCTCTCTGAGCTTGGCTGTTTTCTTGCAGACGTTTCATGACCCAGCTAGGGAATGTCATCAGTGCTAGAAGGGAGTGGGGTGTAGAGAGGAGGAGGAGGAGGAGGAGGAGGAGGAGGAGGACGATGACGATGACTGTGGGATCCCTGGCGCTCTCTGAGCCGGGTGGTTTTCTTGCAGACGTTTCATGACCCAGCTAGGGAACATCATCAGTGCTAGAAGGGAGTGGGGTGTGAGGAGGAGGAGGAGGAGGAGGACTGTGGGGTCCTTGGTGCTCTGAGCTGGCTGTTTTCTTGCAGATGTTTCATGACCCAACTAGGGAACATCATCAGTGCTAGAAGGGAGTGGGGTGTAGAGAGGAAGAAGAAGAAGAAGAAGAGGAGGAGGAGGAGGAGGAGGAGGAG
>JAKJMR010037064.1:0-20881 GCA_024449315.1 Daboia siamensis
ACACACACACACACACACACACACACACACACACACACACACACACACACTTATAGAGATAGAGATATATAGATATATATTCTACATTCACTCTCTACATCAGTGTTCTCAGTCAAGACAACTTGAAGATGTATGGACTTCGACTCCCAGAAATCCCCTCACCAGCATAGCTGGATGGGGAATTCTGGGACTTAAAGTCCAAACATCTTTAAGTTATCATAACTGAGAAACATTATTCTAGTATTTAGATAAAGGAAAATCTTTGCATTGCTATTATGTCCTAGACCGGGGTAGGCAACCTCGGCTCTTTTATGACTTGTGGACTTCAACTCCCAGAATTCCTGAGCCACCTGGCTCAGGAATTCTGGGAGTTGAAGTCCATGAGTCATAAAAGAGCCGAGATTGCCTACCCCTGTCGTAGACGCAGGGGTAGGAAACCTTGGCTCTTTTATGACTCGTGGACTTCAACTCCCAGAATTCCTGAGCCAGCATGGCTCAGCTTGGAAACCTCTCCCGTTTCCCTCGGTGTGGCTGGCTCAGGAATTCTGGGAGCTGAAGTCCACAAGTCATGAAGGAGCCAAGGTGGCCTACCCCTGTTCTAGATAAAGGAAAATCTTTGCATTGCTATTATGTCCTAGACCTAGAGCATTAAGGAGAAGACAAGTGTTGAAATATTGAGGCAGCTGCTTCTATTTGAAAATTAAAAGGCAACCAACCTCTCCACCAGCCAATTAAGGTGATAGCTGTCACATATTACTCTTCAAGCCCCAGATCGGCTTTGAAAATGGTAACCTTTACTTTGATTCCTTCCAAAGCTTCTCTCCTCCCCCTCTTCAGACAGATAAAATATTGATATAGACCAAATATTGATGCAAGAAACCAGGAGCAAACTTCACACAGCTGAAATTAAATTGATCTTTTGGGTCTGAAGTCAGTTTGGTGTCAATTCCCAGCACTTATTCTGAGTTCAGTCCTGATTTAATTCTCACTCTGGAGGGGTGATTTGTTGGGCAACGGGTAAAATTCACCACAGGGATCTTATACGAAGAAAGGAAAGGGTGCAGCCGATGGGTTGGGTGAAGCATTCCCTGGAATTGTTTACTGGTGCATGTCAATCAAAGTTTCATAACATTGTTGAAGTAATGGTAGTTATGATGGTCCAGTTACGACCACAAGTGGGTCCAAAATTTCTCTTGCTAAGTGAGACAGTTGAGATCCGTTGAAAGATCTCTCACTTGATTCTGGAGACCTCCTTCATGTCTTCTTGTCTAGGGAGATCCTCAGTCATCCAGGTCATGGTTGTCCCCTTTTTCAAAAGGCAACTGGACATTCTTGATTTTTGCGTGAAGACGTTTTGCTTCTCATCCAAGAAGCTTCCTCAGTTCTGAGCTGAAGAATTGAAGAAGCTTCTTGGATGAGAAGCGAAACGTCTTCAAGGAAAAACAAAGCCCAGTTGCCTTTTGAAAAAGCACCCTCATGTCTTCTTGTGACGTGGCCATAAACACCAACCACAAAATTGCTTTCTCTTGGTCCTCTACCTATTTTAACTCGAAGCTGTTTACAGCTGTGCCAGATCCATTCATTGGGGTTTCTAGGGAGGAATGCCCATTCTTTTTTTTTTAACCTACAGTATAATACATTTCCTCCTCCACCTCCATTTCTATTGCCATTTTTATTTATTTTGAACAAATAGCATGCTTCAAGAGCTCTATTGCAATCACTGAAGTTATTTTATCAGGCCTCTGTTATGTCCTTTAAACCATATTTCTCTTCTGTGCTAACAGCTGAATTTCATTGCGTGTATTTCCCATAGGTTGTACAGCGGTGTTTAGACAACAGAGGCCATGAACTTTATGATTTAATGTTTTTTTTCTCTATATCTATATCTATATCTATATCTATATCTAGATATAGATATAGATAGATATAGATATTTCTCTAAAATAGAAATGCTGTCGGTCAGCAGAAAAAAGAGGAGTTTAGGGCTGAAATTCAACATGTTCTTGATAGAATGTTCTCTAGCTAAAAAATAACCACATCCCTGATCCCTCCCCGATCCTTGGGAGGAGAATAGAATAGAATAGAATAGAATAGAATAGAATAGAATAGAATAGAAGAGAAGAGAAGAGAAGAGAAGAGAAGATATGGAATAGAATAGAATAGATTATAGAAGAGAAGAGAATAGAAGAGAAGAGAAGAGAAGAGTTGAAAGGGACCTTGGAGGTCTTCTAGTCCAACCCCCTGCTCAGATAGGAAACCCTATACCACAGGTCGGCAACCCGCAGCTCCGGAGCCGCTTGCGGCTCTTTGAGCCGTCTCCTGCGGCTCCCAGTCCTCCTCTGCCGGCGGAGGTTTGGGGAGCTGCACGCGCAGCTCTCCAAACCTCGATTGCCCCATTTGCAGAGATGCTGCCTTCATCCATGTTTGACAAAGGCAGCAGATCTCCAAATGGGACGGTGGTTTGGAGAGGTGTGCGGGCACTCTCCAAACTGCCACCGTCCTCTTTGCACAGCTGCTGCATTCGTCTGTTTTTCTTTCAAACGCGGAGGAATGCAGCAGCTCTGCAAACCTCCGCCTCCACATTTGCAGAGCTGCTGCATTCATCAAACGCAGAGGTTTGGAGGTCCCGGGAATGGGGCAGGGATCCTCTGAAAGGCCGTTGCCTTCCTCGGCCTGCAAGTCTGTCCCTCCCTCCCCTAAGCTGGCGGCACTGGGCAGCGACAGGTGCATGCAGCTCAGGATGCGGTGCGGGCGTAGGGGTGGTGTATGTTTTTGCTTGTTCTGCGCATGTGCGTGCATGCCCACAGGCGTGTGCACATTTTGCGGCTCCCACTTTTTTGTCTGTATAATGGAACCGGTTCCGAGTGGCTCTTTTGCTGTTTCCGGTTGCTGACCCCTGCCCTATACCATTTCGGACAAATGATTGTCCAGTCTCTTTTTAAAAACTTCCAGTATTGGAGCATTCACAGCTTCTGCAGGCAAGTTGTTCTACTAATTGTTCTAAGTGTCAGGAAATGGCTATGGTCAAATGTTCCACAATACTGAATGGTGGGTCAGTTGTGAGCGTTCTTTTTTTCCCCAATAACTGTTTTTTATTTTATTAACAACATTCTGGGAGTTGAAGTCTACAGGTCATAAAAGAGCCAAGGTTGCCTACCCCTGGCCTAAAGCAAAGGGGACATCCATGGGAATGTGAAGAAGGGAGTTGTCACAGAGTTCAAGATGGTGGCCATTTTGATTCTTTTAGCCCCCTTGGATACTCACGCTTACAGCTTCAAACAGACAAATCAGGGAAAAGATTGGGGTAGAAAAAAAGGAGAGAGAGAGAGAGAGAGAGAGAGAGAGAGAGAGAGAGAGAGAGAGATGATTGATGGGTATTTGCCTCAGGAGTATTCTTACCCAGTAGTACAAATGCTTGAACAATGGGGAAAAAATCGTGAAATGATTATTGCTGCAATTGAAAACGTCAACCAGAGTTGAGAACTGTTTGAACACTTGAGCGGTTAATTTTCCATTTGAAGAAATAACTTTGCAACGGTAAAAAAAGATTACACTTTGCAGGGACCCTTATCTTTCCCACTTGTAAACAACAAACAAAGTTATGTCTGTTTTTTTAGAAGACAGAAAAGGAAAAAAACTTTTCAAATGATATTTTTACGCGTTTTCAAAAAAAAAAAAAACCTGAGTTGGCATAAGATTTGTTTGTTTTCAAAGAGAGTGATCATGACTGACAGAGATGATAATATCGAAGGAAGATTGATAGTCATAAATCTGGTGTGCTTCTAATTTGCCTTGTTCAATTTAATACTTTATTAATATTAAAAAGAAGGAATACTTGAAGGCATGTTACACAAAATCCAGGACTGTAAATTTATTTATTTATTTATTTATTTATATTTATATAACTGGAGGACAATCCTGCATTACAAAGGCAATAGATATTTGCTATATAGACATTTCCTTCCAATACGCCATTATTTTGTTCAATGTTTTATTCCAAGTTAAATTAAATAGGTGCCGTATTTCAATTTTTCCTTAACAGTGGGAGGCCAAACAACTAATAAACACAACATCATAAAATCAGCTTTGAAAAACAACCACTAATATGCCATGGGAAAGAGTTCTATCTTTGTTGCATAAGAAAAGGAATGCCTTTATCTATCACATGATGTGTAAATACACATCAGTTGTGACATTGTGATGTAAATTCACATTATACCTGTGTCAGATGTTTGGAAGCTGAATGACATAAAAGAGAGAATTGCATCATCATATGCAAGAGAATTGCATCAACATAGCCCAGTTGCATAATTCTATCATCACTCTACATGGGCCTACCCTTGAAGACTGTCACAGAGAAGAGGGGATGGAACTAATCTCCAAAGCAGGGCTTTCCAACCTTTTCACCCATTGTACCACTTTTAGGATATGGCAACATCCGACCACTTGCCTAGCAAGGTGTCAAAAACTTGATGACCAAAAAAAAAAGGGAAAAAGTGATGAAGTACAGGTAGTCCTCAACTTACAACAGTTCGCTTAGTGACTGTTGGAAATTACAGTGGCACTGAAAAAAGTGGCCTCCAAGCCACAGCCGAGCAAGATGCCTGCCCGCCCGGCGGCGCTCTTCCTCCTGTCCAAGGTTTTCATTGTTGTGAGCATTTCTGTTGAGGATTGGTAGCGGGGGTTGGGGTATGTGTGTGTGTGGGGGGGTGTTTGGTTTTTATTCCCCTCACGTGCTGGGTGGTTGCAGCAGGTTTTGATCACTTCACATGACCCTGGGACACTGTGACCGTCGTAAATAGGAATCAGGTGCCAAGCATCTGAATGTAAATCACAAGACCCTGGAGATGCTGCAAGATTCCAACTGATCGGCGCTTCTTCTGAGCTCAGCAGAAGCACCGGGATCAGCGCCGAGCTCCAGCTGGATCCTGGCGCTGATCCTGGCGCTTCCGCTGAGCCCTGACAGCCCTGCAGCTCCAGCCGTCTCTCGCTCAAGCTTATGCGGTGCTGCCACCGGTTCGGCTCATTCCCCTCCCCCGCTACCACTTTTCTAGGATGGTCGCATACCATCTGCCAGGTGCCAATGTACCACAGGTGGTACCCGTACCACTGGTTGAAAAGCCCTGCTCCAAAGCATCTGAAGTAGAACAAGAAGCCACGGACAGAAACCTATCAAGTAGAGAACCAACCTGGAACTAAAGAGAAATTTCTTGACAGTTAGAACAGTTAATCAATAGAATAGCTTGCCTACAGGAGGTGTGGGTGCTCCAAGTCCCATAGGAGTTGCGGGTGCAAGTTTTCAGAGATAGAAAACCAACCTTTCACTGTAGAACATAGAATATAAGATTGGCTTAGTATAATATTTCATGGCTTGAGTGGGGGGTTTGCGCTGAAAAGGCGCCAGCCTTATGATTCTATGTTCTATATAATGTTCTAAATAATCTAACAAAGAGAAGGACTAGGGGTAACATAATAGTCTTCCAGAGCAGACACAGAGAAGAACAGGTCAACCTATTACCCAAAGCACCTGAATGCAAAGAGAGAAGCAACTTAGAACTAAGGAGGAACCTCCTAATTGTGAGAACAATCAACCAGTGGAACAGCTTGCCTCCAGAAGTTGTGGGTGCTCCAAGACTGGAGGTCTTTAAGGAGTGTTTGGATAGCCATTTGTCTGAAATGGTACAAGGTCTCCTGCTTGAGCAGAGGGTTGGACTAGAAGACCTCCAAGGTCTCTTCCATCTCTTTCTATTCTGCATTCTTAAAACTTCAGCTGGCCCAGAAAGTAGTAACTTATATACTTACTGGGCAGTCATAATGCTGTTGGGCTCTTGGTATTTTCTGAATTTGATTATTTTTCTCCAGATGTTTTATCACAAACCACAGTTAGGACTGTAACCTCTGTCACCAAGCAATGTTGTCCTTAGGTGAGTAATGCCCATTTTTATGACCTTTTTTTTTTTTTGGCTTCGGTTATTAGGTGAATCCAGCATCCCAGATTGATTATACTTGTCAGAAGATGGCTGGGAAGGTCAACCCTTGTAAATACAGGCCAGTTGCCAAGCCCCCGAATTTTCATCGCGTAATCATGGTGATGATTGTAAGTGCGAGAACTGGTTGTAAGTCACTTTTTTCTTTAGCAATTTCAAATGGCCACTAAATAAACAGCTTGTAGGTTGAGGATTATCTGTACAAGAATAGGAAGCATCACCAGTGAAAGAGATTGTAGCATTTGTACCCTATTTATGTATAGTAGCTTGCTCTGCTGGTCTTGAATTGGAACATGGTTTTTTTTTTCTTTGTCAGTAAAATCTGGTCTGGTTCTTATTCCAAGCTGGGAGAGAGATAAAGGAGAAATGAATTGGAGGCAGGCTGCAGTTTTGGAAAGGAGATCTCCATTTATTTGGTCGCCAGAAACAACAGTGAGAGTAGCATGTTTCTGGGGTGGCTGACAAATTGGGGTTGAGAGTAGATGAGCTTTTATACATTTTTTGGTGGGTTTTCTGATTGAGATCCCTGCCCCTGTGCAAGAATATGTCCTTTAATATTTTAATGGCTGTTACCAGATTCCTATGGGGTGATGTAGGGGCCATGACTGGTTTTACAGGCAAAAGGGGAAATGCAAATCCTAGGTCAGTGATGGCGAACCTTTGAGAGACCGAGTGCCCAAACTGCAACCCAAAACCCGCTTGTGTATCATCGGGTGCCAGGTGGGCGTGGCCCTTTGGGTGGGTGTGGCCAACTGGGTGGGTGTGGCTGCACTGGTAGCTGCAGACTGGGTGGGACTAAAAAGTTCAATCAACGAATTCCAACTTTGCGAGAACTTTTTTTCCCCCACGAGAAGTTGATTAATTGAATCTTTTTTGGGGAGGTACATGGCAGCAGAGGCCTAAAGCGAAAAAGTTTTATAAAACCCAGCTGAAGGCCTAGGACTGGGGCGACGACATGCGTGCCCACAGAGACGGCTCTATGTGCCACCTGTGGCACCCATGCCATAGGTTCGCCACCACGGTCCTAGGTGTTTTGTTTGTCTGAGCTAATCCTGTCAATTTCGGCTCCTTGCCAATTGTGCTACTTATTCAGAGCGGCTGGCTGCCCTGTGTTTATGAATAGAGTGGCCCAGTCTTTCTAAATGGATACAAAACCTCCCGTTAACAAAAATTGGCCTCTTCATGCTTCTGCTTTCCTGTGGCAGGAAGACTGGGGCTGCTTTCTGCCTTTGTTAAGGAGATTTTTTTCCCCCTCTCCTCTTCTTCTTTGGGGGAAATATTCTATTTTGTCTCTTTTTAATAACTTATAGAATATTTTATTCTTGATTAACAAACTTAGATATACAGAGGATACCACTCTAACGGCAGAAAGTAAAGAGGAACTAAAGGGCCTGTTGATGTGTGGGAGAAAGAGGAGAAAGCAGAAGTTTGACTTCAAACTCAACATTTTTTTTTTTAAAAAAAATAAGATCATGGCATTTGTTCCCGTCACTTCTTGGCAAACAGAAGGGGCGGAAATGAAAACCAATGGTAAATTTTATTTTCAAGGGCTCCGAGATCACTGCAGATGGCAACTGCAGTCCTGGCATTAAAAGACGCTTCTTGGGAGGAAAGCTATGGCAGACTTAGACAGCATATTAAGAAGCAGAGAAATCACCTTGCTGACAAAAGTTCGTATAATCAAAGTTCTGGTTTTCCAAGGAGTAAAATATGGCTGTGAGAGCTGGACCATAAGGAAGGCCGAGCACCGAAGAATTGATGCTTTCAAGATGCGCTGCTGTAGAAGCCTCTTGTGAGTTCCTTAGACTGCAAGGAGATCCAGTCAGTCGATCCTAAAGGAAATCAATCTCGGAGTCCTAGTGGACAATCACTTCAATATGAGCCAGCAGTGTGCTGCAGCTGCCAAAAAAGCCAGCACAGTGCTAGGCTGCATTAACAGAGGGATAGAATCAAGATCAAGTGAAGTACTAATACCACTTTACAAGGCCTTGGTAAGGCCACACCTGGAATACTGCATCCAGTTTTGGTCACCACGATGTAAAAAAGATGTCGAGACTCTAGAAAGAGTACAGAGAAGAGCAACAAAGATGATTGGGGGACTGGAGGCTAAAACATATAGGGAACGGTTGCTGGAATTGGGTATGTGTAGTTTAATGAAGAGAAGGGTGAGGGGTGACATGATAGCAGTGTTCCAATATCTCAGGGGCTGCCCCAAAGAAGAGGGAGTCAATCTATTCTCCAAAGCACCTGAAAGCAGGACAAGAAGCAACGGATGGAAATTAGTCAAGGAGAGAAGCAACCTAGAACTAAGGAGAAACTTCCTGACAGTGAGAAGAATTAATTGAGGGATCAAATTGCCTCCAGAAGTGGTGAATGCTCCAACACTGGAAGTTTTATTTAATGACAAGAGACGACTCCTTGGAGAATCCCCCAGTGTTGGGGAAGATGGAAGGCAAAAGGAGAAGGAGGCGGCAAAGGATGAGATGGTTAGATCAGAGGTCCCCAACCTTTTGGGCACCAGGGACCGATTCTGTGGAGAGAGGTTTTCCCTCAGACTGGAGGATGTGTGGTTTTGTGTGCTGCCTGCATCCTGCAGATGGTTCTTTGCTTATTTGTGTGGACCAGTTGCTGGCATGCCACAGCCCGGTACTGGTCCATGGCCCGGGGTTTGGGGACCTCTGGGTTAGATGGTGTCATTGACACAATGAAGATGAACTGGGGCAAATTCCAGGACACAGTGGAGGATGGGTGGCTTGACGTGCTGTGGTCCATGAGGTCACGAAGAGTTGGACCTGACTTAGCAACTGAACAACAACAACAGATACCAACTGACTATTGGACAGATTGGACCATAAAAAAGGCTGAGCGCCAAAGAATCGAGGCCTTTGAACTATGGTGCTGGAGAAGACTCCTGTGAGTCCCTCAGATTGCAAGTTGATCAAACCGGTCAGTCCTAGAGGAGATCCACCCTGACTGCTCTTTAGAAGGCCAGATCCTGAAGCTAAAACTCAAATCCTTTGGCCACCTAATGAGAAGGAAGGACTCACTGGAGAAGAGCCTAATGCTGGGAAAGGTTGAGGGCAAGAGAAGAAGGGGACGACAGAGAATGAGGTGGCTGGATGGAGTCACTGAAGCAGTAGGCATCAGCCTAAAGGGACTCCAGAAGATGGTAGAGGACAGGAAGGCCTGGAGGAATGTCATCCATGGGGTCACAATGGGTCGGGCATGACTTCGCAAGTAACAACAACAATTGGACAGATAAATTGGAAGACCATTTCTGCCAACAGTGGTCCTTGCTAACATACAGCATGTAGGTAGCCCTTGACTTGCAACAGTTCATTTATCAACAGTTCTAAATTACAACATCACTGGAAAAAGTGACTGATGACTGTGTATGACTTGTGAGGTGTTAGATGGTGTTATTGGCGTAATGAACATGAATTTGGGCAAAACTCCAGTTGACAGGGGAGGACAGGAGGGCCTGGCGTGCTATTATGGTCTATAAGGTTGAGGAGAGTCGGACACAATTTAGTGATTGAACAACAACACTGTGATCAAAGCAGGCCCCTTAGCAGACAAGCAGGAAAGTAATCCAGCTAAGCAATCAGTAGGCTCTCCAATCAGGAAACTGTTCTTTCTCAAAACTTAAGGACTGTCTTGTGTGATTCTGTGACTGTAATCTTCATTATTGTTGACAAGGCCAAAAATCAATGATTCACTCGCAGCTTCCATTTAGGAAAGCGGAACTTGACAATAGGCCCATTAAAAAAAAAAGTCTTGTTACTTGAAATCACTTTGTTACTGACCAGTTACGGCCACGGCCGGCCTCTCCTCTGGGAATAGACTGGGTTGGAGATGTGAGGCAATGTCCGGGCTGAGATGGACTATGCTGGACTCGACATACTTCAACTACGGAAGTGGAACTTGGCAACTTATTAGAGCAGAATGAGTTATTTCTGCAGGGGATGTTGGCCAAAACTCTTTTCTGTTTGGCAAAAGGGTACCTGGTACAGGTAGTCCTCGACTTACAACCACAATGGGAGTCCAAAATTTCTGTGGCTAAGTGAGACATCTGTTAAGTGAATTTTGGCTCATTTTGCGACCTTTCTTGCCGCAGTCGTTAAGTGGATCCCTGCATTTGTTAAGTTAGTCACACGGTTTTGTTAAGTGAATCTAGCTCCCGCATTGATTTTGCTAATCAGAAGGTCGCAAAAGGGGATTACGTGACCCGGGGATACGGTGACTGTCATAAATAGGAGTTAGTTGCCAAGTGTCTGAATTCTGATCACGTGACCATGGGGAGGCTGCAATGGCTGTGTGAAAAATGGTGATAAGTAAGCTTCCCGTGCCGTTGTAACTTTGAACGGCCACTAAATGAACTGTTAAGTCGAGGACTACCTGAAATCCACTTCTCCTGCAATGTTTCTTGTGGGATCTGAAGAAGAGGTCCAGCTTCATTACTCTATCACTTATTCAAATCATGTTGAATCTTTGCACCATGGTTGTGATTCCATGCCAGCCTTTGATCCCGGCAGCTGAGTCTGGGGAATCAGAGGAGGAGGAGGAGGGGCCTGGGGAACCATTAGAGTCAGAGGAAGGCTCTGATGGGTTACCTGACTTACAAAGTGAGGAAGAACCTGGCCCCTCCACTCTTGGTCAAGCTGAAAGCCAGCTGGACTGGGAGGCAGAGTCAGACTCTGAGGAAGCATAGCTGGAAGACCTCAGAGACGCACGTAAAATGTAGACAGGTCACATGAGTAGGTCAGAGGGAGGCAATGGGGCGACTCCAGGGGAGAAGGAGAAAGCAGTGAGAAGCCACACCTTGGGGGCTGTGTAACAAAAAGGGAATGTGTGGGCAGGGCTGGTTGCTGGAGGCAACTGTTTGCAAAGAACTTCTGTGTCAAGAGATGATGGTCTGTTTATTTTACCAGTTTTGGCTCGTGCTCCATTTTGTTTGTGGACAAGGTCTGCAACTTCAATAAAAGAGGTTTATTTATCCAGTCTACTACTAAATTAGGGGTTGCCTTGTGAAGTAACAAGGACGTAAGTAGGCTGGGACAGAACAACCATCTCCATAAAACCCTTGAGCTAAAGTTGATGTAACTGTTTGGGCTGGGTTAACGTGTCGTTTCTCCTGAGTTGTCCTCCGAACGATTTACAGAAGATATTTCCTTTTTATGAGAAAATCTCTCCCCACTCAAATCAACTAGATGAATTCTGAATCCTGCTGGTTGAGAAATTAAGACGTTCCTTGCAATTAGGCGCCGAGCGGAATAGAGGAACACAAATGACCAGACAGCCTAGCTGACATCTTGATCAAGCGTGAAAATTCACAATCGACCTCTCCAAATATAGAAAACCCATTTCTAAATGCGAGCCAGGATGTAATGAGGCTATCCCTTGACTTTCCACCGCTATTGAGCCCAAGCTTTCTGTCGTTAAGTGAGACATTTGTTAAGTGAGTTTTGCCCCATTTTGACTTCTTGCCTCTGTCGTTAAATTGAGCGCTGCAGTTGATAAGTTAGTAACCCGGTCGCTAAGTGAATCTGGCTTCCCCGTTGATGTTGCTTGTCAGAAGGTTGCAAAAGGGGATCACGTGACCTCCGGGATGTAGCAACGGTCATAAGTATGAACCAGTTGCCAAGCATCTCTAGTTGGATCACATGACCCTGGGGATGCTTCAAAGGTAACTGAGAAACGGTTGTAAGTCACTGCTGTTGTAACTTTGAACCATCACTAAATGAAGTAAATCAAGGATTATCCACCTTCAGGCACTTGGATGGCACACAAATAGCTAAAGTGGGGATGCTACCGAGTTTCCCCCCAAAATAAGAGCGGATCTTATATTAATTTTTGCTCCAAAAGATTCATCATGGCTTATTTTCCAGTTAGGTCTTATTTTCGGGGAAATACCATCATGCTTCACATTTACGACTGTTGCAGCCTCTCCATGGTCACGTGATCAAAATACGTACACTTGCCCACTGGCATGTCCTCACACTTACAACCATTGTACCACGGTCATGTGAACACAATTCAGGCACTTGGTGATTTCTGGCTAAAAAAGAACCACCCCCAAATTGTCGTAAAATTGGGTCGAAGTTTCAACTTACAACCTCAACAAGTTACCATGGGAATTCCAGTCCCAAATGTGGTCGTAAGTCAAAGACTACTTGTATAATATTTCCGTGCAGACTTAGAGCTCTGTGACACACACACACACACACACACACACACACACACACACACACACACCGTTTCATCTCCAGCGGCCTCCCAAAGTTTCATCCAGTTGTAATTATTAAGTTGCATGAAGGAAAAACTATCCAATATATGGCAAAGGGTAGTTTTAAGTTTAGATTAGATTAGATAACCTTTATTGTCATTTTATTATTGTGGGCACAATGACAAAAATTTTTTTTGTCTGAAATGGTATAGGGTTTCCTGCCTGAGCAGGGGGTTGGACTAGATGACCTCCAAGGTCCCTTCCAAATTTACTATTATTATTACTATTATTATTATAAAACTTTTATTCATAAAACATGAAACTCAGTCAACTGAAGACTCAAATTGACTGGCACTAACGGTTGACACGGGTTGCTGCCAGCATCCTAGGTATCATCCAGGTATCTCCTTAAAATGTAAGATGTTCCGAGTAGCGCAGTTTGTTGTAGCTTTGCTGGAGTTATTGCAGGAAGCTGCAGCTCCATTTGCAATTGTCTAAAATGGTATAGGGTTTCCTGCCTGAGCAGGGGGTTGGACTAGATGACCTCCAAGGTCCCTTCCAACTTTACTATTATTGTTATTATTATTATTATTACAATTATTATTACTATTGCTATTATTAATGGTTGCAATGTCCCAGAGTTGTGCGACCCCCTTTTGTGACCTTCTGACAAGCAGTCAATGGGGGAAAGACAGATTCACTTCAACAAGCCTGCAATTTGCTTCGCAACTGCAGCGATTAACAACACCTGCGTCACGAAAGATTGCAAAACGGAGCAAAACTCACAACTGTCTCGCTTAGCAAGGGAAATTGGTGGGGGAGGGGGGGGGCTCAGTTGCGGTTGTTAAGTCGAGGACTGCCTGCATTTTATTGCACCAAAAATGTTCTGTGCTTATTTAGAGGCGGAGCCAGGATCTCTTTTGATCAGGCTACCCTTAAAAAAGAAGGTTGGACGTTCAAGTCGATTCAGTTCTTGTGTCCAACACAGCAATTTTTATACATTATTCCCCCCCCCCTCCCATCCCCAAACATACAGCGATGGGAATGGCTTGCTCTATTTAATTCCTAATTTATTCCTGAGAGGACTATAAGAATTGGAGGAACTCATTCCCCTGGGTTTGAAAGTATTAGCTTTTCAGTGGTAACAAAAATCTTGTATATGTTAAAATTCTCACCTGAGAGGTGGGTTGTATCAAACGGCTCTTATATTTCTCTCTGCTGTTTATGTTTCTCTAATTTCAGGCTAAACTCTTCTGATGCATTCTGAGTATGCAGCTAGATGAAATAATCAGTACAGTGATTTTTCGTTGCCGGATCCCTGTTACTTAAAAATATTTAAATGTCTATGCATAGAGATGGAGGCTTATGATTTCGCTTTAAGGATAAACACTCCAGATGCAATCAGCCTCATAAACCATTTAATGGTTCTTCTGTCTAAATGCATCAGAGGTGATTTATCTCTTCAATAAAGGCCGTCTTCCGTTTGGGAGGAAAGATCAAAGGAAGTGGTTTAGGATTGGAGACAGACGAGGCTGGGCACCAGAATGGCAGGCCGGCCTCGATGGACAGCCACAGCGGACACCAGAATTTCCACTCTTAAGCAATTTTATGATCCCTTTTTTGCCATGGTTGTTAAGTGAATCACTGCAGCTGTTAAGTGAACTGTGTAGTCCTTAAGTGAATCTGGCTTCCCTCCCCGGGTTTGCTTATCAGAATTCAGCTGGGAAGAATAGAATAGAATAGAATAGAATAGAATAGAATAGAATAGAATAGAATAGAACAGAAAATATGGAATAGAATAGAATACAACAGAATAGAAAATATAGAACAGAACAGAATAGAAAATATAGAATAGAATAGAATAGAATAGAACAGAACAGACTAGAATAGAACAGAACAGAACAGAAAATATGGAATAGAATAGAATAGAATAGAATAGAACAGAATAGAAAATATAGAATAGAATAGAATAGAATAGAATAGAATAGAATAGAATAGAATAGTTGGAAGGGACCTTGGAGGTCTTCTAGTCCAACCCCCTGCTCACGCAGGAAACCCTATACCATTTCAGACAAATGGCTGTCCAGTCTCTTCTTAAAAATTTCCAATGTTGGAGCATTCACAGCTTCTGGAGACAGGTTGTTCCACTGGTCAATTGTTTTCACTGTCAGGAAGTTTCTCCTTAGTTCCAGGTTGCTTCTCTCCTTGATTAGTTTCCATCCGTTGCTTCTCGTCCTGCCTTCAGGCGCTTTGGAGAATAGCTTGACTCCCTCTTCTTTGGGGCAGCCCCTGAGATACTGGAAGGCTGCTATCATGTCGCCCCTCGTCCTCTTCATTAAACCAGACAACTAGACATGCAAATGGCAATCACACGAACCCAGGACACTGCAACTGTCATAAATATGAGTCAGTTGCCAGGTGTCTGAATTTTGATCACGTGACCATGGGGAGCTGCAATGGCTGTAAGTGTGAAAAGTGGTCCTTAGTCACTTTTTTCAGTGCCGTTCTAACTTTGAACGGTCTCCAAATGAACGGTTATAAGTCAAGGACCACCTCCATTCTTAGATGCTGCCTTAATAATTCCTCGCTCCTTGGTTAGGATTTGAATTATTACGTCTCCACCAGTCTTATATCTATCTAACTGTAGAGTGCCCACACGTCAGAATAAAAACTTGGATGAAACCCGGCTTGGTGGTTCTGAGTGGCTCACAACAGTCATAAAAAGATAATTAGAATAAAATATACATCAATTTTGCAAGACTTTAGATCCCTTGTGATTTTGGCTGCCTCCTATAAGACCTTGAGAAGTTTCGGGGTAGAATGTGTGAAATCTCAAATCAACCCATCTTTATAAAATCAGATGACTTCATCTCCCAGTTGCAAGATTATCTTAATAAGCCTCTGACCTTTTGAAATATAATAATAATAATAAAAAATCTCTCCAGGGATGCTATCGTGCAAGATGGATTTTTGCTCTTGGTCCTTGGCCATCAATTCATTGTGCCAGAAGAGTTTCAAATTTGAGATCCCTTTGGGGAAATATTTTTCCTTCCTGCAGGCTGCAAAGTTTGATTCATTGAAACACTCCATTTATAGGAAACAAAGCTTGATGCTGGTTATGGGGTGGGCTTCATGCTTTTTTATGACTCGTGGACTTCAACTCCCAGAATTCCTGAGCCAGCCATACTGAGGGGGAAAGGAGAGGTTTCCAAGGTGAGCCATGCTGGCACAGGAATTCTGGGAGTTGAAGTCCACGAGTCATAAAAGTGCCCAGGTTGCTTATCCTTGACCTAGTCCACTGTTTCTCAGGGTTGGGTACTTTAAAAGGTGTGGACTTGAGCACCCAGAATTCCCCAGTCAACATGCTGGCTGGGCAATTCTGGGAGTTGCAGTCCACATGTGCTGGCTGAGGAATTCTGACGGATGAAATTCACAGAGAATTCTGGGAGTTGCAGTCCACAAGTGCTGGCTGAGGAATTCTAATGGTTGGTGGGCATGAACTTGGCAGTGGAGAAGGAGAGATCCCATCCAGGAAATAATCAGCTAAGAGGTGGGGGAGTCTGCAGCTGCAAAACAGGCAAAGAAAGACATTTAAAAAGTATCTTAGTATCTTAACTTAGATTGTAAAAGGACATGGAGGGAGATTGGTACTTTCAGACTTGATTCTGTTAATGTAGCCTTTCTATAAAGTAAGATTGGCATATCTGGTCTGTCAGAAGAATAATTAGGGATTCCAACTGGAGCCAGGGATGTGCAAGAATAAATAAAAATGAAATCCAGAATGCTCTGAGTAAAGATTTATTTTATTCCAGAAAGCATATAGGTTTGCCCAAGGGCAGGGGTCGGCAACCTGAAAAAGCAAAAGAGCCACTGGGAACCGGTTCCATCACACATAAAAAAAAGTGGGAGCCGCGCGTGTGCGCGTGCGTGGATACACACGCGCAGTTCCACTTTTTTTATGTGGACGCACCTGCACGCCAGTGGCGACGGGTCTCCCTGGCGATGGGCGCTGGGTTGTGGCGCCGCCTTCAGCCCGGGCGCCGCTGGAGCCACCCCCGGGATCTCCAAACTGCTGCCCGAACACCCGTTTGGAGACCTGCTGATGCCGCACCAGCAGGTCTCCAAATGGGTGTTCGGGCGGAGGTGTGCGCGCACCTCTCCAAAGGTTTGGAGAGCTACGCGCGCACCTCCGCCTGAACACACCGTTTGGACACCTGCTGGTGCCGGTTTAGAAAGCTGCCGTAGCCCGTTTACAGAGCTAATGAAGGCGGTAGCTCTGTAAACGGGCCGTGGCAGGTTTCCAAACCGGCACCAGCAGGTCTCCAAATGGGTACTGCCGCTGCCTGTTCCGAGAGCTGCATGCGCAGCTGTCCAAACCTTTGGAGTAGTGCGCGCGCACCTCCTCCCATTCGGAGTGGTGTGCGCGCACCTCCTCCCGTTCGGAGTGGTGCGCACGCACCTTCTCTCGTTCGTAGTGGTGCGCGCGCACCTCCGCCCGTTCCGAGAGGTGCGCGTGCAGCTCTCCAAACCTTTGGAGTGGTGCGTGCGCACCTCCTCCCGTTCAGAGTGCCGCGCACGCACCTCCGCCTGTTCGGAGAGGTCCGCGTGCACTGGGCGACTGGGAGCCACAGGAGACGGCTTAAAGAGCCGCATGTGGCTCCGGAGCCGCGGGTTGTCGACCTATGCCCAAGGGGTTAGCTACAGAGAAAATGAAGTACAGAATGGCTGCTTTGTAGTGGAGCTTGTCCAGGATGTGGAAGTGCGTATGTGCTAATTCTAGGGTGACACTTGATGGGCGTGGTTGTGTGTAAGTACATGCCATCTATGATGTTTATTCTTGTGAACGTGCAGTTCTGCTGGGAAACAGTTTAAATTAGCTCTGTTTGTGTTTACAGGTCTTCTTTGACATGTGGATTAAGTCTGGGTAACTTATTTGGGGGGGGGGGTTAAGGAAGTTTGAGCAAAAGATTTCCCCGTTTGCTATTTTTACTTGATTAACTTAGTTTCAGCTCGATGGTCAATTATTTAACGGAGACGCTGATTCTCAATCCATTGTTAATGTTCATGTTTAAGGGAAGATGGAGACAGTATAAGGAATAAAATATGAAAAGAAGTAATGTATAAAAGATGTACAAGATATAAGATGTATAAAGAAGATATATTAAAAAAGGCATTGAGACTCTAGAAAGAGTACAGAGGAGAGCAACAAAGATGATCACGGGAGGATAAAACATATGAAGAATGGTTGCAGGAATTGGGAATGTCAAGTTTAACTAAAAGAAGGACCAGGGGTGACACGATAGCAGTGTTCCAATATTTGAGGGGCTGCCACAGAGAAGAAGGAGTCGTCATTCTCCAAAGCATCAGAAGGCAGGACAAGAAACAATGGATGGAAATTAATCAAGGAGAGGAGCAACCTGGAATTAAAGAGAAATTTCCTGACAGTTAGAACAATTAATCAGTGCAACAACTTGCATCCAGAAGTTGTTGGTGCTCCATCACTGGAAATTTTTAAGAAGAGATTGGACAACCACTTGTCTGAAATGGTATAGGGTTTCCTGCCTGACCATGGGGTTGGACTGGAAGACCTCCAAGGTCCCTTCCAACTCTTGTTATTCTGTTCTGTTATTCTGTTACATATTTTGATATAAAACCTCCCCACAAATCTGTTTCCTGCCTGGTCGACCTTGCAAGGCTGATAGGAATTCTGCAAGTGGAAGTCCGCACATCTTAACCTGGCTGAGGTTGAGAAACACAGGCCTAACTATTCTGCCTCTCAATTTTGCAGAATGTATAACTTGTCCTGGAAATATCTTTAAACAAAGGAATTTGGGAAAAGGTATATATTTCTTCCAGGGCAACAAACATTTATCTTGGGTATTTATAATATATCTTAGTTTGTTTGCTTGCTCTATTGTTTCTTTATAGCCCCTCCCCCCAAAATCCATTTTTTTCTTCTCTCTTGCCTACGTTCTGCCATCATCTCAGGCCTATTTCTCATGCTTTTGAACTATGAACTATGAACTATAGTCAAGGCTATGGTCTTCCCAGTTGCAATGTATGGCAGTGAAAGTTGGGCCATAAGAAAGGCTGAGCGCCAAAGAATGGAGGCCTTCGAATTATGGTGCTGGAGAAGACTCCTGCGAGTCCCTTGGACTGCAAGGCGATCAAACTGGTCAGTCCAAGAGGAGATCAACCCTGACTGGTCTTTAGAAGGCCAGATCCTGAAGCTGAAACTCAAATACTTTGGCCACCTAATGAGAAGGAAGGACTCACTGGAGAAGAGCATAATGCTGGGAAAGGTTGAAGGCAAGAGAAGAAGGGGACGACAGAGAATGAGGTGGCTGGATGGAGTCATTGAAGCAGGAGGCGTGAGCCTAAATGGACTCCAGAAGATGGTAGAGGACAGGAAGGCCTGGAGGAACGTTGTCCATAGGGTCGCGATGGGTCGGACACGACTTCGCAACTAACAACAACAACACTAGAACAGGGGTCTGCAAGCTTGACAACTTTAAGACTTGTGGACTTCAGCTCCCAGAATTCCTCAGCCAGCGATGGTGGCTGAAAAATTCCGGGAGCTGAAGTCCACAACTGTTAAAGTTGTTGAGTTTCCAGACCCCTCTACTAGAAGACAGCCTTGCTTCTTTTCCCCTTGCACTTTAGGAAAAAAAAAAAGAACAGCTTTGCTTGTAAGGTAAAGGTAAAGCTTCCCCCACATATGCGTGCTAGTCATTTCCGACTCTAGGGGCCGGTGCTCATCTCCGTTTCAAAGCCGAAGAGCCAGCGCTTGTCCGAGGACGTCTCCGTGGTCATGTGGCCGGCATGACTAGACGCCAAAGGCGCATGGAACGCTGTTACCTTCCCACCGTAGCGGTCCCTATTTTTCTACTTGCATTTTTACGTGCTTTCGAACTGCTAGGTTGGCAGAAGCTGGGACGAGTAACGGGCTCACTCTGTTACGTGGTAATTGGGATTCGACCTGCCAAACTGCCAACCTTCTGATCGACAAGCTCAGCGTCCTAACCCACTGAGCCACCGCGTCCCTTTTTTGCTTGTAAAGTGGATAGAATAAAAACAAACCTGCTACGGCTCAGAATTTTCAAGAAGTTATTACAATGGATACTTGGGAAAAGATTTGGGTAAGAAATGTAAAATTTACACAGGCCCAAAATTTAAGAGAGAACTTTTATAAAATATTTTATAGGTGGTATGTAGATCCTAAAAAATTAACAAGTATGTATCCAAATTGCCAGCCCAAATGTTGGAGGTGTGGTTGTGAGGATGCAACGTATTTTCATATATGGTGGACTTGTAAAAAGGTTAAAGTTTTTTGGATTAAAATTTGGTGGAATATGCAAAAAATATTTAAGAAAAGGATAAAGTTTTCTCCGCAATTGTTTTTATTGGGTATTATCACAGATACCACCGTTGTAGATATTAAATTGATGTTGAATTTAATTACGGCAGCGAGACTTTTAGTAGCGCAATAATGGAAGAAGGAAGAACTGCCGACTATAGAAGAATGGACTTTAAAAGTTTCAAGCTTGGCGGAGATGGCAAAGATTTCAGCGTATTTGAAAGATCAATCGCAACAGAGATACACTGTGGAGTGGAAGAGATGGATAGATTATATTCAGAATAAATATGGGACTAAAAAGTTTCACTTAGCATTTGAATAAGTAGCGGATTTATATGATGTATAATTAGCTTGTAGTTATTTTATTAAGAGTTAAAGTGCGATAAAATTTAATATCTTGTTTGCATATTTTAGATTATGTTTGTTTGTATTTTTATACCCTGTATTTAGCTCTGGGAAGTCGGGGAGGGGGGAGGGGAGGGGAGGGTTAGAGAGGTTTGGGTTGAGGGGAGGGGGAGGGGTGGGGTTTTGTATTCAAAAATGTATTGTAAAACTTTTCAATTAAAAAAAAAAACAAACCTGCTACGGCACTAGACTAGAAGCCAGGAGACGGTGAGTTCTAGTCCTGCCTTAGATATGAAAGCCAGTTGACTGACTTTGGGCCAATCCCCAGGAGACTGTGAATTCTAGTATAGCCCCATCCACACAACACTTGAGGAATGACACAACAGAGGACGAAAGGATGCCATCAAGAGGATTCTAAAACTTGGCTATGCACAGAGAGTGCCAGATGCCTTGGCTCTCTTTCAGCGCTAAAATGATTTATTCTTTATTCCTTTTTTTTTTTTTGCAGGACTATTAGTCATTCAGCCAGCACTGCAACTTCTTTGGGTGGCATCCGAGAGATAAAAACTGTAGGGTAATGAACACGTCTCCTAGAAACAGTGAACAGTGTCCCCAAATGATCACCATAAAGCTTGAGGCAATCAAAATGATGGAGAACTATATTTTCCCGGCACGGGTGTCCCTTTGTCTCATCCTGGACTGCTACAGGAACAAGAATTGCAATAAGCTAACATTCCCAGATCTGCCATACGAAAGTTCTGTGCTTCAATTCTGGGTTTTAATTTTGAGATCTGTCATGCAGTTATATTGAAAGTTTTCTTTACTTAGATGATTATACTAATTTTAAGTGTTGTATTTCTCCTTGTATGCAAGATGTTCTGTACTCAGGAAAGATAGGTAGGTAGGTAGGTAGGCAGATAGATAGATAGATAGATAGATAGATAGATAGATAGATAGATAGATAGA
>JAKJMR010037065.1:0-20591 GCA_024449315.1 Daboia siamensis
ACACACACACACACACACACACACACACACACACACACACACACACACACTTATAGAGATAGAGATATATAGATATATATTCTACATTCACTCTCTACATCAGTGTTCTCAGTCAAGACAACTTGAAGATGTATGGACTTCGACTCCCAGAAATCCCCTCACCAGCATAGCTGGATGGGGAATTCTGGGACTTAAAGTCCAAACATCTTTAAGTTATCATAACTGAGAAACATTATTCTAGTATTTAGATAAAGGAAAATCTTTGCATTGCTATTATGTCCTAGACCGGGGTAGGCAACCTCGGCTCTTTTATGACTTGTGGACTTCAACTCCCAGAATTCCTGAGCCACCTGGCTCAGGAATTCTGGGAGTTGAAGTCCACGAGTCATAAAAGAGCCGAGATTGCCTACCCCTGTCGTAGACGCAGGGGTAGGAAACCTTGGCTCTTTTATGACTCGTGGACTTCAACTCCCAGAATTCCTGAGCCAGCATGGCTCAGCTTGGAAACCTCTCCCGTTTCCCTCGGTGTGGCTGGCTCAGGAATTCTGGGAGCTGAAGTCCACAAGTCATGAAGGAGCCAAGGTGGCCTACCCCTGTTCTAGATAAAGGAAAATCTTTGCATTGCTATTATGTCCTAGACCTAGAGCATTAAGGAGAAGACAAGTGTTGAAATATTGAGGCAGCTGCTTCTATTTGAAAATTAAAAGGCAACCAACCTCTCCACCAGCCAATTAAGGTGATAGCTGTCACATATTACTCTTCAAGCCCCAGATCGGCTTTGAAAATGGTAACCTTTACTTTGATTCCTTCCAAAGCTTCTCTCCTCCCCCTCTTCAGACAGATAAAATATTGATATAGACCAAATATTGATGCAAGAAACCAGGAGCAAACTTCACACAGCTGAAATTAAATTGATCTTTTGGGTCTGAAGTCAGTTTGGTGTCAATTCCCAGCACTTATTCTGAGTTCAGTCCTGATTTAATTCTCACTCTGGAGGGGTGATTTGTTGGGCAACGGGTAAAATTCACCACAGGGATCTTATACGAAGAAAGGAAAGGGTGCAGCCGATGGGTTGGGTGAAGCATTCCCTGGAATTGTTTACTGGTGCATGTCAATCAAAGTTTCATAACATTGTTGAAGTAATGGTAGTTATGATGGTCCAGTTACGACCACAAGTGGGTCCAAAATTTCTCTTGCTAAGTGAGACAGTTGAGATCCGTTGAAAGATCTCTCACTTGATTCTGGAGACCTCCTTCATGTCTTCTTGTCTAGGGAGATCCTCAGTCATCCAGGTCATGGTTGTCCCCTTTTTCAAAAGGCAACTGGACATTCTTGATTTTTGCGTGAAGACGTTTTGCTTCTCATCCAAGAAGCTTCCTCAGTTCTGAGCTGAAGAATTGAAGAAGCTTCTTGGATGAGAAGCGAAACGTCTTCAAGGAAAAACAAAGCCCAGTTGCCTTTTGAAAAAGCACCCTCATGTCTTCTTGTGACGTGGCCATAAACACCAACCACAAAATTGCTTTCTCTTGGTCCTCTACCTATTTTAACTCGAAGCTGTTTACAGCTGTGCCAGATCCATTCATTGGGGTTTCTAGGGAGGAATGCCCATTCTTTTTTTTTTAACCTACAGTATAATACATTTCCTCCTCCACCTCCATTTCTATTGCCATTTTTATTTATTTTGAACAAATAGCATGCTTCAAGAGCTCTATTGCAATCACTGAAGTTATTTTATCAGGCCTCTGTTATGTCCTTTAAACCATATTTCTCTTCTGTGCTAACAGCTGAATTTCATTGCGTGTATTTCCCATAGGTTGTACAGCGGTGTTTAGACAACAGAGGCCATGAACTTTATGATTTAATGTTTTTTTTCTCTATATCTATATCTATATCTATATCTATATCTAGATATAGATATAGATAGATATAGATATTTCTCTAAAATAGAAATGCTGTCGGTCAGCAGAAAAAAGAGGAGTTTAGGGCTGAAATTCAACATGTTCTTGATAGAATGTTCTCTAGCTAAAAAATAACCACATCCCTGATCCCTCCCCGATCCTTGGGAGGAGAATAGAATAGAATAGAATAGAATAGAATAGAATAGAATAGAATAGAAGAGAAGAGAAGAGAAGAGAAGAGAAGATATGGAATAGAATAGAATAGATTATAGAAGAGAAGAGAATAGAAGAGAAGAGAAGAGAAGAGTTGAAAGGGACCTTGGAGGTCTTCTAGTCCAACCCCCTGCTCAGATAGGAAACCCTATACCACAGGTCGGCAACCCGCAGCTCCGGAGCCGCTTGCGGCTCTTTGAGCCGTCTCCTGCGGCTCCCAGTCCTCCTCTGCCGGCGGAGGTTTGGGGAGCTGCACGCGCAGCTCTCCAAACCTCGATTGCCCCATTTGCAGAGATGCTGCCTTCATCCATGTTTGACAAAGGCAGCAGATCTCCAAATGGGACGGTGGTTTGGAGAGGTGTGCGGGCACTCTCCAAACTGCCACCGTCCTCTTTGCACAGCTGCTGCATTCGTCTGTTTTTCTTTCAAACGCGGAGGAATGCAGCAGCTCTGCAAACCTCCGCCTCCACATTTGCAGAGCTGCTGCATTCATCAAACGCAGAGGTTTGGAGGTCCCGGGAATGGGGCAGGGATCCTCTGAAAGGCCGTTGCCTTCCTCGGCCTGCAAGTCTGTCCCTCCCTCCCCTAAGCTGGCAGCACTGGGCAGCGACAGGTGCATGCAGCTCAGGATGCGGTGCGGGCGTAGGGGTGGTGTATGTTTTTGCTTGTTCTGCGCATGTGCGTGCATGCCCACAGGCGTGTGCACATTTTGCGGCTCCCACTTTTTTGTCTGTATAATGGAACCGGTTCCGAGTGGCTCTTTTGCTGTTTCCGGTTGCTGACCCCTGCCCTATACCATTTCGGACAAATGATTGTCCAGTCTCTTTTTAAAAACTTCCAGTATTGGAGCATTCACAGCTTCTGCAGGCAAGTTGTTCTACTAATTGTTCTAAGTGTCAGGAAATGGCTATGGTCAAATGTTCCACAATACTGAATGGTGGGTCAGTTGTGAGCGTTCTTTTTTTCCCCAATAACTGTTTTTTATTTTATTAACAACATTCTGGGAGTTGAAGTCTACAGGTCATAAAAGAGCCAAGGTTGCCTACCCCTGGCCTAAAGCAAAGGGGACATCCATGGGAATGTGAAGAAGGGAGTTGTCACAGAGTTCAAGATGGTGGCCATTTTGATTCTTTTAGCCCCCTTGGATACTCACGCTTACAGCTTCAAACAGACAAATCAGGGAAAAGATTGGGGTAGAAAAAAAGGAGAGAGAGAGAGAGAGAGAGAGAGAGAGAGAGAGAGAGAGAGAGAGATGATTGATGGGTATTTGCCTCAGGAGTATTCTTACCCAGTAGTACAAATGCTTGAACAATGGGGAAAAAATCGTGAAATGATTATTGCTGCAATTGAAAACGTCAACCAGAGTTGAGAACTGTTTGAACACTTGAGCGGTTAATTTTCCATTTGAAGAAATAACTTTGCAACGGTAAAAAAAGATTACACTTTGCAGGGACCCTTATCTTTCCCACTTGTAAACAACAAACAAAGTTATGTCTGTTTTTTTAGAAGACAGAAAAGGAAAAAAACTTTTCAAATGATATTTTTACGCGTTTTCAAAAAAAAAACAAACCTGAGTTGGCATAAGATTTGTTTGTTTTCAAAGAGAGTGATCATGACTGACAGAGATGATAATATCGAAGGAAGATTGATAGTCATAAATCTGGTGTGCTTCTAATTTGCCTTGTTCAATTTAATACTTTATTAATATTAAAAAGAAGGAATACTTGAAGGCATGTTACACAAAATCCAGGACTGTAAATTTATTTATTTATTTATTTATTTATATTTATATAACTGGAGGACAATCCTGCATTACAAAGGCAATAGATATTTGCTATATAGACATTTCCTTCCAATACGCCATTATTTTGTTCAATGTTTTATTCCAAGTTAAATTAAATAGGTGCCGTATTTCAATTTTTCCTTAACAGTGGGAGGCCAAACAACTAATAAACACAACATCATAAAATCAGCTTTGAAAAACAACCACTAATATGCCATGGGAAAGAGTTCTATCTTTGTTGCATAAGAAAAGGAATGCCTTTATCTATCACATGATGTGTAAATACACATCAGTTGTGACATTGTGATGTAAATTCACATTATACCTGTGTCAGATGTTTGGAAGCTGAATGACATAAAAGAGAGAATTGCATCATCATATGCAAGAGAATTGCATCAACATAGCCCAGTTGCATAATTCTATCATCACTCTACATGGGCCTACCCTTGAAGACTGTCACAGAGAAGAGGGGATGGAACTAATCTCCAAAGCAGGGCTTTCCAACCTTTTCACCCATTGTACCACTTTTAGGATATGGCAACATCCGACCACTTGCCTAGCAAGGTGTCAAAAACTTGATGACCAAAAAAAAAAGGGAAAAAGTGATGAAGTACAGGTAGTCCTCAACTTACAACAGTTCGCTTAGTGACTGTTGGAAATTACAGTGGCACTGAAAAAAGTGGCCTCCAAGCCACAGCCGAGCAAGATGCCTGCCCGCCCGGCGGCGCTCTTCCTCCTGTCCAAGGTTTTCATTGTTGTGAGCATTTCTGTTGAGGATTGGTAGCGGGGGTTGGGGTATGTGTGTGTGTGGGGGGGTGTTTGGTTTTTATTCCCCTCACGTGCTGGGTGGTTGCAGCAGGTTTTGATCACTTCACATGACCCTGGGACACTGTGACCGTCGTAAATAGGAATCAGGTGCCAAGCATCTGAATGTAAATCACAAGACCCTGGAGATGCTGCAAGATTCCAACTGATCGGCGCTTCTTCTGAGCTCAGCAGAAGCACCGGGATCAGCGCCGAGCTCCAGCTGGATCCTGGCGCTGATCCTGGCGCTTCCGCTGAGCCCTGACAGCCCTGCAGCTCCAGCCGTCTCTCGCTCAAGCTTATGCGGTGCTGCCACCGGTTCGGCTCATTCCCCTCCCCCGCTACCACTTTTCTAGGATGGTCGCATACCATCTGCCAGGTGCCAATGTACCACAGGTGGTACCCGTACCACTGGTTGAAAAGCCCTGCTCCAAAGCATCTGAAGTAGAACAAGAAGCCACGGACAGAAACCTATCAAGTAGAGAACCAACCTGGAACTAAAGAGAAATTTCTTGACAGTTAGAACAGTTAATCAATAGAATAGCTTGCCTACAGGAGGTGTGGGTGCTCCAAGTCCCATAGGAGTTGCGGGTGCAAGTTTTCAGAGATAGAAAACCAACCTTTCACTGTAGAACATAGAATATAAGATTGGCTTAGTATAATATTTCATGGCTTGAGTGGGGGGTTTGCGCTGAAAAGGCGCCAGCCTTATGATTCTATGTTCTATATAATGTTCTAAATAATCTAACAAAGAGAAGGACTAGGGGTAACATAATAGTCTTCCAGAGCAGACACAGAGAAGAACAGGTCAACCTATTACCCAAAGCACCTGAATGCAAAGAGAGAAGCAACTTAGAACTAAGGAGGAACCTCCTAATTGTGAGAACAATCAACCAGTGGAACAGCTTGCCTCCAGAAGTTGTGGGTGCTCCAAGACTGGAGGTCTTTAAGGAGTGTTTGGATAGCCATTTGTCTGAAATGGTACAAGGTCTCCTGCTTGAGCAGAGGGTTGGACTAGAAGACCTCCAAGGTCTCTTCCATCTCTTTCTATTCTGCATTCTTAAAACTTCAGCTGGCCCAGAAAGTAGTAACTTATATACTTACTGGGCAGTCATAATGCTGTTGGGCTCTTGGTATTTTCTGAATTTGATTATTTTTCTCCAGATGTTTTATCACAAACCACAGTTAGGACTGTAACCTCTGTCACCAAGCAATGTTGTCCTTAGGTGAGTAATGCCCATTTTTATGACCTTTTTTTTTTTTTGGCTTCGGTTATTAGGTGAATCCAGCATCCCAGATTGATTATACTTGTCAGAAGATGGCTGGGAAGGTCAACCCTTGTAAATACAGGCCAGTTGCCAAGCCCCCGAATTTTCATCGCGTAATCATGGTGATGATTGTAAGTGCGAGAACTGGTTGTAAGTCACTTTTTTCTTTAGCAATTTCAAATGGCCACTAAATAAACAGCTTGTAGGTTGAGGATTATCTGTACAAGAATAGGAAGCATCACCAGTGAAAGAGATTGTAGCATTTGTACCCTATTTATGTATAGTAGCTTGCTCTGCTGGTCTTGAATTGGAACATGGTTTTTTTTTTCTTTGTCAGTAAAATCTGGTCTGGTTCTTATTCCAAGCTGGGAGAGAGATAAAGGAGAAATGAATTGGAGGCAGGCTGCAGTTTTGGAAAGGAGATCTCCATTTATTTGGTCGCCAGAAACAACAGTGAGAGTAGCATGTTTCTGGGGTGGCTGACAAATTGGGGTTGAGAGTAGATGAGCTTTTATACATTTTTTGGTGGGTTTTCTGATTGAGATCCCTGCCCCTGTGCAAGAATATGTCCTTTAATATTTTAATGGCTGTTACCAGATTCCTATGGGGTGATGTAGGGGCCATGACTGGTTTTACAGGCAAAAGGGGAAATGCAAATCCTAGGTCAGTGATGGCGAACCTTTGAGAGACCGAGTGCCCAAACTGCAACCCAAAACCCGCTTGTGTATCATCGGGTGCCAGGTGGGCGTGGCCCTTTGGGTGGGTGTGGCCAACTGGGTGGGTGTGGCTGCACTGGTAGCTGCAGACTGGGTGGGACTAAAAAGTTCAATCAACGAATTCCAACTTTGCGAGAACTTTTTTTCCCCCACGAGAAGTTGATTAATTGAATCTTTTTTGGGGAGGTACATGGCAGCAGAGGCCTAAAGCGAAAAAGTTTTATAAAACCCAGCTGAAGGCCTAGGACTGGGGCGACGACATGCGTGCCCACAGAGACGGCTCTATGTGCCACCTGTGGCACCCATGCCATAGGTTCGCCACCACGGTCCTAGGTGTTTTGTTTGTCTGAGCTAATCCTGTCAATTTCGGCTCCTTGCCAATTGTGCTACTTATTCAGAGCGGCTGGCTGCCCTGTGTTTATGAATAGAGTGGCCCAGTCTTTCTAAATGGATACAAAACCTCCCGTTAACAAAAATTGGCCTCTTCATGCTTCTGCTTTCCTGTGGCAGGAAGACTGGGGCTGCTTTCTGCCTTTGTTAAGGAGATTTTTTTCCCCCTCTCCTCTTCTTCTTTGGGGGAAATATTCTATTTTGTCTCTTTTTAATAACTTATAGAATATTTTATTCTTGATTAACAAACTTAGATATACAGAGGATACCACTCTAACGGCAGAAAGTAAAGAGGAACTAAAGGGCCTGTTGATGTGTGGGAGAAAGAGGAGAAAGCAGAAGTTTGACTTCAAACTCAACATTTTTTTTTTTTAAAAAAATAAGATCATGGCATTTGTTCCCGTCACTTCTTGGCAAACAGAAGGGGCGGAAATGAAAACCAATGGTAAATTTTATTTTCAAGGGCTCCGAGATCACTGCAGATGGCAACTGCAGTCCTGGCATTAAAAGACGCTTCTTGGGAGGAAAGCTATGGCAGACTTAGACAGCATATTAAGAAGCAGAGAAATCACCTTGCTGACAAAAGTTCGTATAATCAAAGTTCTGGTTTTCCAAGGAGTAAAATATGGCTGTGAGAGCTGGACCATAAGGAAGGCCGAGCACCGAAGAATTGATGCTTTCAAGATGCGCTGCTGTAGAAGCCTCTTGTGAGTTCCTTAGACTGCAAGGAGATCCAGTCAGTCGATCCTAAAGGAAATCAATCTCGGAGTCCTAGTGGACAATCACTTCAATATGAGCCAGCAGTGTGCTGCAGCTGCCAAAAAAGCCAGCACAGTGCTAGGCTGCATTAACAGAGGGATAGAATCAAGATCAAGTGAAGTACTAATACCACTTTACAAGGCCTTGGTAAGGCCACACCTGGAATACTGCATCCAGTTTTGGTCACCACGATGTAAAAAAGATGTCGAGACTCTAGAAAGAGTACAGAGAAGAGCAACAAAGATGATTGGGGGACTGGAGGCTAAAACATATAGGGAACGGTTGCTGGAATTGGGTATGTGTAGTTTAATGAAGAGAAGGGTGAGGGGTGACATGATAGCAGTGTTCCAATATCTCAGGGGCTGCCCCAAAGAAGAGGGAGTCAATCTATTCTCCAAAGCACCTGAAAGCAGGACAAGAAGCAACGGATGGAAATTAGTCAAGGAGAGAAGCAACCTAGAACTAAGGAGAAACTTCCTGACAGTGAGAAGAATTAATTGAGGGTTCAAATTGCCTCCAGAAGTGGTGAATGCTCCAACACTGGAAGTTTTATTTAATGACAAGAGACGACTCCTTGGAGAATCCCCCAGTGTTGGGGAAGATGGAAGGCAAAAGGAGAAGGAGGCGGCAAAGGATGAGATGGTTAGATCAGAGGTCCCCAACCTTTTGGGCACCAGGGACCGATTCTGTGGAGAGAGGTTTTCCCTCAGACTGGAGGATGTGTGGTTTTGTGTGCTGCCTGCATCCTGCAGATGGTTCTTTGCTTATTTGTGTGGACCAGTTGCTGGCATGCCACAGCCCGGTACTGGTCCATGGCCCGGGGTTTGGGGACCTCTGGGTTAGATGGTGTCATTGACACAATGAAGATGAACTGGGGCAAATTCCAGGACACAGTGGAGGATGGGTGGCTTGACGTGCTGTGGTCCATGAGGTCACGAAGAGTTGGACCTGACTTAGCAACTGAACAACAACAACAGATACCAACTGACTATTGGACAGATTGGACCATAAAAAAGGCTGAGCGCCAAAGAATCGAGGCCTTTGAACTATGGTGCTGGAGAAGACTCCTGTGAGTCCCTCAGATTGCAAGTTGATCAAACCGGTCAGTCCTAGAGGAGATCCACCCTGACTGCTCTTTAGAAGGCCAGATCCTGAAGCTAAAACTCAAATCCTTTGGCCACCTAATGAGAAGGAAGGACTCACTGGAGAAGAGCCTAATGCTGGGAAAGGTTGAGGGCAAGAGAAGAAGGGGACGACAGAGAATGAGGTGGCTGGATGGAGTCACTGAAGCAGTAGGCATCAGCCTAAAGGGACTCCAGAAGATGGTAGAGGACAGGAAGGCCTGGAGGAATGTCATCCATGGGGTCACAATGGGTCGGGCATGACTTCGCAAGTAACAACAACAATTGGACAGATAAATTGGAAGACCATTTCTGCCAACAGTGGTCCTTGCTAACATACAGCATGTAGGTAGCCCTTGACTTGCAACAGTTCATTTATCAACAGTTCTAAATTACAACATCACTGGAAAAAGTGACTGATGACTGTGTATGACTTGTGAGGTGTTAGATGGTGTTATTGGCGTAATGAACATGAATTTGGGCAAAACTCCAGTTGACAGGGGAGGACAGGAGGGCCTGGCGTGCTATTATGGTCTATAAGGTTGAGGAGAGTCGGACACAATTTAGTGATTGAACAACAACACTGTGATCAAAGCAGGCCCCTTAGCAGACAAGCAGGAAAGTAATCCAGCTAAGCAATCAGTAGGCTCTCCAATCAGGAAACTGTTCTTTCTCAAAACTTAAGGACTGTCTTGTGTGATTCTGTGACTGTAATCTTCATTATTGTTGACAAGGCCAAAAATCAATGATTCACTCGCAGCTTCCATTTAGGAAAGCGGAACTTGACAATAGGCCCATTAAAAAAAAAAGTCTTGTTACTTGAAATCACTTTGTTACTGACCAGTTACGGCCACGGCCGGCCTCTCCTCTGGGAATAGACTGGGTTGGAGATGTGAGGCAATGTCCGGGCTGAGATGGACTATGCTGGACTCGACATACTTCAACTACGGAAGTGGAACTTGGCAACTTATTAGAGCAGAATGAGTTATTTCTGCAGGGGATGTTGGCCAAAACTCTTTTCTGTTTGGCAAAAGGGTACCTGGTACAGGTAGTCCTCGACTTACAACCACAATGGGAGTCCAAAATTTCTGTGGCTAAGTGAGACATCTGTTAAGTGAATTTTGGCTCATTTTGCGACCTTTCTTGCCGCAGTCGTTAAGTGGATCCCTGCATTTGTTAAGTTAGTCACACGGTTTTGTTAAGTGAATCTAGCTCCCGCATTGACTTTGCTAATCAGAAGGTCGCAAAAGGGGATTACGTGACCCGGGGATACGGTGACTGTCATAAATAGGAGTTAGTTGCCAAGTGTCTGAATTCTGATCACGTGACCATGGGGAGGCTGCAATGGCTGTGTGAAAAATGGTGATAAGTAAGCTTCCCGTGCCGTTGTAACTTTGAACGGCCACTAAATGAACTGTTAAGTCGAGGACTACCTGAAATCCACTTCTCCTGCAATGTTTCTTGTGGGATCTGAAGAAGAGGTCCAGCTTCATTACTCTATCACTTATTCAAATCATGTTGAATCTTTGCACCATGGTTGTGATTCCATGCCAGCCTTTGATCCCGGCAGCTGAGTCTGGGGAATCAGAGGAGGAGGAGGAGGGGCCTGGGGAACCATTAGAGTCAGAGGAAGGCTCTGATGGGTTACCTGACTTACAAAGTGAGGAAGAACCTGGCCCCTCCACTCTTGGTCAAGCTGAAAGCCAGCTGGACTGGGAGGCAGAGTCAGACTCTGAGGAAGCATAGCTGGAAGACCTCAGAGATGCACGTAAAATGTAGACAGGTCACATGAGTAGGTCAGAGGGAGGCAATGGGGCGACTCCAGGGGAGAAGGAGAAAGCAGTGAGAAGCCACACCTTGGGGGCTGTGTAACAAAAAGGGAATGTGTGGGCAGGGCTGGTTGCTGGAGGCAACTGTTTGCAAAGAACTTCTGTGTCAAGAGATGATGGTCTGTTTATTTTACCAGTTTTGGCTCGTGCTCCATTTTGTTTGTGGACAAGGTCTGCAACTTCAATAAAAGAGGTTTATTTATCCAGTCTACTACTAAATTAGGGGTTGCCTTGTGAAGTAACAAGGACGTAAGTAGGCTGGGACAGAACAACCATCTCCATAAAACCCTTGAGCTAAAGTTGATGTAACTGTTTGGGCTGGGTTAACGTGTCGTTTCTCCTGAGTTGTCCTCCGAACGATTTACAGAAGATATTTCCTTTTTATGAGAAAATCTCTCCCCACTCAAATCAACTAGATGAATTCTGAATCCTGCTGGTTGAGAAATTAAGACGTTCCTTGCAATTAGGCGCCGAGCGGAATAGAGGAACACAAATGACCAGACAGCCTAGCTGACATCTTGATCAAGCGTGAAAATTCACAATCGACCTCTCCAAATATAGAAAACCCATTTCTAAATGCGAGCCAGGATGTAATGAGGCTATCCCTTGACTTTCCACCGCTATTGAGCCCAAGCTTTCTGTCGTTAAGTGAGACATTTGTTAAGTGAGTTTTGCCCCATTTTGACTTCTTGCCTCTGTCGTTAAATTGAGCGCTGCAGTTGATAAGTTAGTAACCCGGTCGCTAAGTGAATCTGGCTTCCCCGTTGATGTTGCTTGTCAGAAGGTTGCAAAAGGGGATCACGTGACCTCCGGGATGTAGCAACGGTCATAAGTATGAACCAGTTGCCAAGCATCTCTAGTTGGATCACATGACCCTGGGGATGCTTCAAAGGTAACTGAGAAACGGTTGTAAGTCACTGCTGTTGTAACTTTGAACCATCACTAAATGAAGTAAATCAAGGATTATCCACCTTCAGGCACTTGGATGGCACACAAATAGCTAAAGTGGGGATGCTACCGAGTTTCCCCCCAAAATAAGAGCGGATCTTATATTAATTTTTGCTCCAAAAGATTCATCATGGCTTATTTTCCAGTTAGGTCTTATTTTCGGGGAAATACCATCATGCTTCACATTTACGACTGTTGCAGCCTCTCCATGGTCACGTGATCAAAATACGTACACTTGCCCACTGGCATGTCCTCACACTTACAACCATTGTACCACGGTCATGTGAACACAATTCAGGCACTTGGTGATTTCTGGCTAAAAAAGAACCACCCCCAAATTGTCGTAAAATTGGGTCGAAGTTTCAACTTACAACCTCAACAAGTTACCATGGGAATTCCAGTCCCAAATGTGGTCGTAAGTCAAAGACTACTTGTATAATATTTCCGTGCAGACTTAGAGCTCTGTGACACACACACACACACACACACACACACACACACACACACCGTTTCATCTCCAGCGGCCTCCCAAAGTTTCATCCAGTTGTAATTATTAAGTTGCATGAAGGAAAAACTATCCAATATATGGCAAAGGGTAGTTTTAAGTTTAGATTAGATTAGATAACCTTTATTGTCATTTTATTATTGTGGGCACAATGACAAAAATTTTTTTTGTCTGAAATGGTATAGGGTTTCCTGCCTGAGCAGGGGGTTGGACTAGATGACCTCCAAGGTCCCTTCCAACTTTACTATTATTGTTATTATTATTATTATTACAATTATTATTACTATTGCTATTATTAATGGTTGCAATGTCCCAGAGTTGTGCGACCCCCTTTTGTGACCTTCTGACAAGCAGTCAATGGGGGAAAGACAGATTCACTTCAACAAGCCTGCAATTTGCTTCGCAACTGCAGCGATTAACAACACCTGCGTCACGAAAGATTGCAAAACGGAGCAAAACTCACAACTGTCTCGCTTAGCAAGGGAAATTGGTGGGGGAGGGGGGGGCTCAGTTGCGGTTGTTAAGTCGAGGACTGCCTGCATTTTATTGCACCAAAAATGTTCTGTGCTTATTTAGAGGCGGAGCCAGGATCTCTTTTGATCAGGCTACCCTTAAAAAAGAAGGTTGGACGTTCAAGTCGATTCAGTTCTTGTGTCCAACACAGCAATTTTTATACATTATTCCCCCCCCCCTCCCATCCCCAAACATACAGCGATGGGAATGGCTTGCTCTATTTAATTCCTAATTTATTCCT
This sequence comes from Daboia siamensis, assembly GCA_024449315.1. NCBI lineage: Eukaryota > Metazoa > Chordata > Lepidosauria > Squamata > Viperidae > Daboia > Daboia siamensis. The sequence continues at coordinate 12,989 of JAKJMR010037065.1, forward strand.
GAGAGGACTATAAGAATTGGAGGAACTCATTCCCCTGGGTTTGAAAGTATTAGCTTTTCAGTGGTAACAAAAATCTTGTATATGTTAAAATTCTCACCTGAGAGGTGGGTTGTATCAAACGGCTCTTATATTTCTCTGCTGTTTATGTTTCTCTAATTTCAGGCTAAACTCTTCTGATGCATTCTGAGTATGCAGCTAGATGAAATAATCAGTACAGTGATTTTTCGTTGCCGGATCCCTGTTACTTAAAAATATTTAAATGTCTATGCATAGAGATGGAGGCTTATGATTTCGCTTTAAGGATAAACACTCCAGATGCAATCAGCCTCATAAACCATTTAATGGTTCTTCTGTCTAAATGCATCAGAGGTGATTTATCTCTTCAATAAAGGCCGTCTTCCGTTTGGGAGGAAAGATCAAAGGAAGTGGTTTAGGATTGGAGACAGACGAGGCTGGGCACCAGAATGGCAGGCCGGCCTCGATGGACAGCCACAGCGGACACCAGAATTTCCACTCTTAAGCAATTTTATGATCCCTTTTTTGCCATGGTTGTTAAGTGAATCACTGCAGCTGTTAAGTGAACTGTGTAGTCCTTAAGTGAATCTGGCTTCCCTCCCCGGGTTTGCTTATCAGAATTCAGCTGGGAAGAATAGAATAGAATAGAATAGAATAGAATAGAATAGAATAGAACAGAAAATATGGAATAGAATAGAATACAACAGAATAGAAAATATAGAACAGAACAGAATAGAAAATATAGAATAGAATAGAATAGAATAGAACAGAACAGACTAGAATAGAACAGAACAGAACAGAAAATATGGAATAGAATAGAATAGAATAGAATAGAACAGAATAGAAAATATAGAATAGAATAGAATAGAATAGAATAGAATAGAATAGTTGGAAGGGACCTTGGAGGTCTTCTAGTCCAACCCCCTGCTCACGCAGGAAACCCTATACCATTTCAGACAAATGGCTGTCCAGTCTCTTCTTAAAAATTTCCAATGTTGGAGCATTCACAGCTTCTGGAGACAGGTTGTTCCACTGGTCAATTGTTTTCACTGTCAGGAAGTTTCTCCTTAGTTCCAAGTTGCTTCTCTCCTTGATTAGTTTCCATCCGTTGCTTCTCGTCCTGCCTTCAGGCGCTTTGGAGAATAGCTTGACTCCCTCTTCTTTGGGGCAGCCCCTGAGATACTGGAAGGCTGCTATCATGTCGCCCCTCGTCCTCTTCATTAAACCAGACAACTAGACATGCAAATGGCAATCACACGAACCCAGGACACTGCAACTGTCATAAATATGAGTCAGTTGCCAGGTGTCTGAATTTTGATCACGTGACCATGGGGAGCTGCAATGGCTGTAAGTGTGAAAAGTGGTCCTTAGTCACTTTTTTCAGTGCCGTTCTAACTTTGAACGGTCTCCAAATGAACGGTTATAAGTCAAGGACCACCTCCATTCTTAGATGCTGCCTTAATAATTCCTCGCTCCTTGGTTAGGATTTGAATTATTACGTCTCCACCAGTCTTATATCTATCTAACTGTAGAGTGCCCACACGTCAGAATAAAAACTTGGATGAAACCCGGCTTGGTGGTTCTGAGTGGCTCACAACAGTCATAAAAAGATAATTAGAATAAAATATACATCAATTTTGCAAGACTTTAGATCCCTTGTGATTTTGGCTGCCTCCTATAAGACCTTGAGAAGTTTCGGGGTAGAATGTGTGAAATCTCAAATCAACCCATCTTTATAAAATCAGATGACTTCATCTCCCAGTTGCAAGATTATCTTAATAAGCCTCTGACCTTTTGAAATATAATAATAATAATAAAAAATCTCTCCAGGGATGCTATCGTGCAAGATGGATTTTTGCTCTTGGTCCTTGGCCATCAATTCATTGTGCCAGAAGAGTTTCAAATTTGAGATCCCTTTGGGGAAATATTTTTCCTTCCTGCAGGCTGCAAAGTTTGATTCATTGAAACACTCCATTTATAGGAAACAAAGCTTGATGCTGGTTATGGGGTGGGCTTCATGCTTTTTTATGACTCGTGGACTTCAACTCCCAGAATTCCTGAGCCAGCCATACTGAGGGGGAAAGGAGAGGTTTCCAAGGTGAGCCATGCTGGCACAGGAATTCTGGGAGTTGAAGTCCACGAGTCATAAAAGTGCCCAGGTTGCTTATCCTTGACCTAGTCCACTGTTTCTCAGGGTTGGGTACTTTAAAAGGTGTGGACTTGAGCACCCAGAATTCCCCAGTCAACATGCTGGCTGGGCAATTCTGGGAGTTGCAGTCCACATGTGCTGGCTGAGGAATTCTGACGGATGAAATTCACAGAGAATTCTGGGAGTTGCAGTCCACAAGTGCTGGCTGAGGAATTCTGGGAGTTTCAGTCCACATGCTGAATAAGGAATTCTAATGGTTGGTGGGCATGAACTTGGCAGTGGAGAAGGAGAGATCCCATCCAGGAAATAATCAGCTAAGAGGTGGGGGAGTCTGCAGCTGCAAAACAGGCAAAGAAAGACATTTAAAAAGTATCTTAGTATCTTAACTTAGATTGTAAAAGGACATGGAGGGAGATTGGTACTTTCAGACTTGATTCTGTTAATGTAGCCTTTCTATAAAGTAAGATTGGCATATCTGGTCTGTCAGAAGAATAATTAGGGATTCCAACTGGAGCCAGGGATGTGCAAGAATAAATAAAAATGAAATCCAGAATGCTCTGAGTAAAGATTTATTTTATTCCAGAAAGCATATAGGTTTGCCCAAGGGCAGGGGTCGGCAACCTGAAAAAGCAAAAGAGCCACTGGGAACCGGTTCCATCACACATAAAAAAAAGTGGGAGCCGCGCGTGTGCGCGTGCGTGGATACACACGCGCAGTTCCACTTTTTTTATGTGGACGCACCTGCACGCCAGTGGCGACGGGTCTCCCTGGCGATGGGCGCTGGGTTGTGGCGCCGCCTTCAGCCCGGGCGCCGCTGGAGCCACCCCCGGGATCTCCAAACTGCTGCCCGAACACCCGTTTGGAGACCTGCTGATGCCGCACCAGCAGGTCTCCAAACGGGTGTTCGGGCGGAGGTGTGCGCGCACCTCTCCAAAGGTTTGGAGAGCTGCGCGCGCACCTCCGCCTGAACACACCGTTTGGACACCTGCTGGTGCCGGTTTAGAAAGCTGCCGTAGCCCGTTTACAGAGCTAATGAAGGCGGTAGCTCTGTAAACGGGCCGTGGCAGGTTTCCAAACCGGCACCAGCAGGTCTCCAAATGGGTACTGCCGCTGCCTGTTCCGAGAGCTGCATGCGCAGCTGTCCAAACCTTTGGAGTAGTGCGCGCGCACCTCCTCCCATTCGGAGTGGTGTGCGCGCACCTCCTCCCGTTCGGAGTGGTGCGCACGCACCTTCTCTCGTTCGTAGTGGTGCACGCGCACCTCCGCCCGTTCCGAGAGGTGCGCGTGCAGCTCTCCAAACCTTTGGAGTGGTGCGTGCGCACCTCCTCCCGTTCAGAGTGCCGCGCACGCACCTCCGCCTGTTCGGAGAGGTCCGCGTGCACTGGGCGACTGGGAGCCACAGGAGACGGCTTAAAGAGCCGCATGTGGCTCCGGAGCCGCGGGTTGTCGACCTATGCCCAAGGGGTTAGCTACAGAGAAAATGAAGTACAGAATGGCTGCTTTGTAGTGGAGCTTGTCCAGGATGTGGAAGTGCGTATGTGCTAATTCTAGGGTGACACTTGATGGGCGTGGTTGTGTGTAAGTACATGCCATCTATGATGTTTATTCTTGTGAACGTGCAGTTCTGCTGGGAAACAGTTTAAATTAGCTCTGTTTGTGTTTACAGGTCTTCTTTGACATGTGGATTAAGTCTGGGTAACTTATTTGGGGGGGGGGGTTAAGGAAGTTTGAGCAAAAGATTTCCCCGTTTGCTATTTTTACTTGATTAACTTAGTTTCAGCTCGATGGTCAATTATTTAACGGAGACGCTGATTCTCAATCCATTGTTAATGTTCATGTTTAAGGGAAGATGGAGACAGTATAAGGAATAAAATATGAAAAGAAGTAATGTATAAAAGATGTACAAGATATAAGATGTATAAAGAAGATATATTAAAAAAGGCATTGAGACTCTAGAAAGAGTACAGAGGAGAGCAACAAAGATGATCACGGGAGGATAAAACATATGAAGAATGGTTGCAGGAATTGGGAATGTCAAGTTTAACTAAAAGAAGGACCAGGGGTGACACGATAGCAGTGTTCCAATATTTGAGGGGCTGCCACAGAGAAGAAGGAGTCGTCATTCTCCAAAGCATCAGAAGGCAGGACAAGAAACAATGGATGGAAATTAATCAAGGAGAGGAGCAACCTGGAATTAAAGAGAAATTTCCTGACAGTTAGAACAATTAATCAGTGCAACAACTTGCATCCAGAAGTTGTTGGTGCTCCATCACTGGAAATTTTTAAGAAGAGATTGGACAACCACTTGTCTGAAATGGTATAGGGTTTCCTGCCTGACCATGGGGTTGGACTGGAAGACCTCCAAGGTCCCTTCCAACTCTTGTTATTCTGTTCTGTTATTCTGTTACATATTTTGATATAAAACCTCCCCACAAATCTGTTTCCTGCCTGGTCGACCTTGCAAGGCTGGTAGGAATTCTGCAAGTGGAAGTCCGCACATCTTAACCTGGCTGAGGTTGAGAAACACAGGCCTAACTATTCTGCCTCTCAATTTTGCAGAATGTATAACTTGTCCTGGAAATATCTTTAAACAAAGGAAGTTGGGAAAAGGTATATATTTCTTCCAGGGCAACAAACATTTATCTTGGGTATTTATAATATATCTTAGTTTGTTTGCTTGCTCTATTGTTTCTTTATAGCCCCTCCCCCCAAAATCCATTTTTTTCTTCTCTCTTGCCTACGTTCTGCCATCATCTCAGGCCTATTTCTCATGCTTTTGAACTATGAACTATGAACTATAGTCAAGGCTATGGTCTTCCCAGTTGCAATGTATGGCAGTGAAAGTTGGGCCATAAGAAAGGCTGAGCGCCAAAGAATGGAGGCCTTCGAATTATGGTGCTGGAGAAGACTCCTGCGAGTCCCTTGGACTGCAAGGCGATCAAACTGGTCAGTCCAAGAGGAGATCAACCCTGACTGGTCTTTAGAAGGCCAGATCCTGAAGCTGAAACTCAAATACTTTGGCCACCTAATGAGAAGGAAGGACTCACTGGAGAAGAGCATAATGCTGGGAAAGATTGAGGGCAATAGAAGAAGGGGACGACAGAGAATGAGGTGGTTGGATGGAGTCACTGAAGCAGTAGGCGTGAGCCTAAATGGACTCCAGAAAATGGTAGAGGACAGGAAGGCCTGGAGGAACGTTGTCCATAGGGTCGCGATGGGTCGGACACGACTTCGCAACTAACAACAACAACACTAGAACAGGGGTCTGCAAGCTTGACAACTTTAAGACTTGTGGACTTCAGCTCCCAGAATTCCTCAGCCAGCGATGGTGGCTGAAAAATTCCGGGAGCTGAAGTCCACAACTGTTAAAGTTGTTGAGTTTCCAGACCCCTCTACTAGAAGACAGCCTTGCTTCTTTTCCCCTTGCACTTTAGGAAAAAAAAAAAGAACAGCTTTGCTTGTAAGGTAAAGGTAAAGCTTCCCCCACATATGCGTGCTAGTCGTTTCCGACTCTAGGGGCCGGTGCTCATCTCCGTTTCAAAGCCGAAGAGCCAGCGCTTGTCCGAGGACGTCTCCGTGGTCATGTGGCCGGCATGACTAGACGCCAAAGGCGCACGGAACGCTGTTACCTTCCCACCGTAGTGGTCCCTATTTTTCTACTTGCATTTTTACGTGCTTTCGAACTGCTAGGTTGGCAGAAGCTGGGACGAGTAACGGGCTCACTCTGTTACGTGGTAATTGGGATTCGACCTGCCAAACTGCCAACCTTCTGATCGACAAGCTCAGCGTCCTAACCCACTGAGCCACCGCGTCCCTTTTTTGCTTGTAAAGTGGATAGAATAAAAACAAACCTGCTACGGCTCAGAATTTTCAAGAAGTTATTACAATGGATACTTGGGAAAAGATTTGGGTGAGAAATGTAAAATTTACACAGGCCCAAAATTTAAGAGAGAACTTTTATAAAATATTTTATAGGTGGTATGTAGATCCTAAAAAATTAACAAGTATGTATCCAAATTGCCAGCCCAAATGTTGGAGGTGTGGTTGTGAGGATGCAACGTATTTTCATATATGGTGGACTTGTAAAAAGGTTAAAGTTTTTTGGATTAAAATTTGGTGGAATATGCAAAAAATATTTAAGAAAAGGATAAAGTTTTCTCCGCAATTGTTTTTATTGGGTATTATCACAGATACCACCGTTGTAGATATTAAATTGATGTTGAATTTAATTACGGCAGCGAGACTTTTAGTAGCGCAATAATGGAAGAAGGAAGAACTGCCGACTATAGAAGAATGGACTTTAAAAGTTTCAAGCTTGGCGGAGATGGCAAAGATTTCAGCGTATTTGAAAGATCAATCGCAACAGAGATACACTGTGGAGTGGAAGAGATGGATAGATTATATTCAGAATAAATATGGGACTAAAAAGTTTCACTTAGCATTTGAATAAGTAGCGGATTTATATGATGTATAATTAGCTTGTAGTTATTTTATTAAGAGTTAAAGTGCGATAAAATTTAATATCTTGTTTGCATATTTTAGATTATGTTTGTTTGTATTTTTATACCCTGTATTTAGCTCTGGGAAGTCGGGGAGGGGGGAGGGGAGGGGAGGGTTAGAGAGGTTTGGGTTGAGGGGAGGGGGAGGGGTGGGGTTTTGTATTCAAAAATGTATTGTAAAACTTTTCAATTAAAAAAAAAAACAAACCTGCTACGGCACTAGACTAGAAGCCAGGAGACGGTGAGTTCTAGTCCTGCCTTAGATATGAAAGCCAGTTGACTGACTTTGGGCCAATCCCCAGGAGACTGTGAATTCTAGTATAGCCCCATCCACACAACACTTGAGGAATGACACAACAGAGGACGAAAGGATGCCATCAAGAGGATTCTAAAACTTGGCTATGCACAGAGAGTGCCAGATGCCTTGGCTCTCTTTCAGCGCTAAAATGATTTATTCTTTATTCCTTTTTTTTTTTTTGCAGGACTATTAGTCATTCAGCCAGCACTGCAACTTCTTTGGGTGGCATCCGAGAGATAAAAACTGTAGGGTAATGAACACGTCTCCTAGAAACAGTGAACAGTGTCCCCAAATGATCACCATAAAGCTTGAGGCAATCAAAATGATGGAGAACTATATTTTCCCGGCACGGGTGTCCCTTTGTCTCATCCTGGACTGCTACAGGAACAAGAATTGCAATAAGCTAACATTCCCAGATCTGCCATACGAAAGTTCTGTGCTTCAATTCTGGGTTTTAATTTTGAGATCTGTCATGCAGTTATATTGAAAGTTTTCTTTACTTAGATGATTATACTAATTTTAAGTGTTGTATTTCTCCTTGTATGCAAGATGTTCTGTACTCAGGAAAGATAGGTAGGTAGGTAGGTAGGCAGATAGATAGATAGATAGATAGATAGATAGATAGATAGATAGATAGATAGA
>JAKJMR010037066.1:0-14390 GCA_024449315.1 Daboia siamensis
AATAGAATAGAATAGAATAGAATAGAATAGAATAGAATAGAATAGAATAGAATAGAATAGAATCAACCTGGAACTAAGGAGAAACTTCCTGACAGTGAGAACAATTAACCAGGGGAACAACCTGCCTCCAGAAGCTGTGAATGCTCCAACAGTGGAAGTTTTTAAGAAGAGACTGGACAGCCAATTGTCTGAAATGGTATAGGGTTTCCTGCCTGAGCAGGGGGTTGGACTAGATGACCTCCAAGAAACCTTCCAACTTTATGATGATGATGATGATGTCTTAAAGTTGCCGAGTTTGGAGAGCAATCAAATTCTGTAGGCCAATGTTCATCCACCACTTGCAGCTTCTTCTCTGTTGACAGAATGACTATTTCTGGGGAAAAAAAAAATCTAATATTTCTACAACTCTGTCTCTCTCTCTCTCTCTGTTCCTTTCTCTCTGTGTGTAAAAGACTGATATGGCCATCCATCTTGTTAAATAGCGGGTACTTTGGCGCAGGAATAAAGATGTGAAGCTGAGTACAACGTAACTCATAGTTTATTTTGTGCAGAAACTGTACTGGGGAAAAGGCTGCAACTAGCCGCAATATATAGTCTAGCCCCTAGGCGGCAGCCAATAGGTTTGAATCAACCATTGCCGCCTGGAGATAGCCAATTGCAGCACAGGAGACTTGCAGTCTGGCTTGCTGGAGAGCCGTTAGCTGCTCCAGCAACCCACGTGGTATACTTTAAGAGCCCAGTACATAACACATCTTATGAATCACAACTGAGTGAGTCACAACAAAAACAACCCCCCCCCCCTAAAAATAGTAGAATCAAAACATGAGGCCTCAACCTACATTCTCCAGTCCATTCAAGAGAACAGTTTCCAGGCTGCAGCCTCATTCAATCTTAGTATTTGGGGGGAAAGCCAGCTCTTTACAGCTTTCCAGAAGATTAAAAGTGTAATTCCATGTCTCCTGAGAAGGGAGTCTAACTAGTTTAGTCTTACTAAATTGGAACATGTGTTTATTTATTATTATTATTGATCATTGCACAGTCAGCCAGATGTTCAGACTGGATTTTGCATTTTTGTCTACCTACTGAGTCCTTACCAAGAACCTGGGACAGGCAGATGTTGTTGTTGTTATGTCATTCTTTTCAGCTGTATTTGGTGTAGTGGTAAATATGCTGTCTGACCTTGGGCCAATCACCAGGAGACGGTGAGTTCTAGTCCTGTCTTAGACATGAAGGCTGATTGGATGATTTTGGATCAATCACTGGGAGATGGTGAGTTCTAGTCCTGTCTTACACATGTAGGCTGATTGGGTGACTTTGGGCCAGTCACTGGGAGATGGTGAGTTTTAGTCCTGTCTTATACATGAAGGCCGACTGGGTGACTTTGGATCAATCACTAGGAGATGGTGGATTCTAGTCCTGTTGTAGACATGAAGGCCGACTGGGTGACTTTGTGCCAATCACTGGGAGATGGTAAATTCTAGTATGACTGGGTGGCTTTGGGCCAGTCCCACTCTCACAGCCCAACCCGTCTGACAGAGAAAGTAGGAAGAGGGAGGAATATTATGCATGTTCATTGGCTTGCGTTATCGATAAAGTAGTAAAGACGAGATAAAAAACAAAATGATCCCAGGAAAAGGAATGGAATTGGCCTAAAGCAGGGATCTTCAAACTTGGCGTTTTTATGACTTGTGGACTTCAACTCCCAGAATTCGTCAGCCAGGAATCCTGGCTGAGGAATTCTGGGAGTTGAAGTCCACAAGTCATAAAAAGGCCATGTTTGGTCTAATGGCTGGGAAACTATCATCTAAGGGAGTTTGAGATTCCTAATTTTGAATAGCTGCTGAGGCAGTGATCAGTATACCTTGTTATTCTATCTGCCCCAGACCGTCATTCATTTTCTCCCCACCTCAGTTGAAGCCTTTCACCAACTTACATTAAAGAGAATAAACATCATAAGGAAGAGAGGCTCAGAAAACATCTCCAAGCTCCAGTCGACTTTCTGATTAAGGAAAGAGAGCCTAGATGGTTCAGGGCCCATTAATTCTTACTTTATATTGCCTGTCTCTACTACACACACTCAGAGATTCTCTTTAAAGTATCTGAAAATGATTTAGGTTGTGTTTACAGTGGAGAAACAGATAGATCGGGTGGAACAAAAGCCACTCATTAAAATCTCTGTGCATCCAACCACCCATTGCTCTCTGTACAGAAATATCAGAGCCTTCTCTGATATTTCTGTACAGAGAGTAATGGGTAGTTGATGTTGAGACTCTAGAAAGAGTACAGAGAAGAGCAACAAAGAAGATTAGGGGACTGGAGGCTTAAACATGTAAGGAACGGCTGCTGGAATTGGGAAAATCTAGTTTAATGAAGAGAAGGACAAGGGGGGACATGATAGCAGTCTTCCAATATCTCAGGGGCTGCCCCAAAGAAAAGGGAGTCAAGCTATTCTCCAAAGCGCCTGAAGGTAGGACAAGAAGCAACGGATGGAAACCCATCAAGGAGAGAAGCAACCTGGAACTAAGGAGAAACTTCCTGACAGTGAAAACAATTAACCAGTGGAACAACCTGCCTCCAGAAGTTGTGGGTGCCCCATCACTGGAGTTTTTTAAGAAGAGACTGGACAGCCATTTGTCTGAAATGGTATAGGGCAGGGGTAGGCAACCTCGGCTCTTTTATGACTCATGGATTTCAGCTGACTCAGGAATTCTGGGAGTTGAAATCCATGAGTCATAAAAGAGCCGAGGTTTAATTTAATAATTTAATATTTATATTTATATACCGCCCTTCTCCCGAAGGACTCAGGGCGGTGAACAGGGCAATTAATAAAATACAAGAATACAAAGATTAAAAAGGATTAAACAGATGCCCAAAACTAACAACAATAAATTTAAAATGGATTAAAACTATATTAAAAAATCCCAACCCATCACCCATCAGGCCAGGCCGGCTTGTTCAAACAGGTAGGTCTTCAGATCGCGTCGGAAGGAGCGAAGGTTGGGAGCCGTCCGGAGCTCAACCGGCAATTGATTCCACAAATCCGGAGCGCCCACAGAGAAGGACCTACCCCTGGGGGCCACCAGACGACACTCTCTGACTGGTGGCACCCTGAGGAGGCCCTCTCTGTGGGAACGCACAGGGCGGAGGGAAGTCGATGCCGGCAGCAAGTGATCCCTAAGGTACTCCGGACCCATGCCTACCCCTGGTAAAGGGTTTCCTGCCTGAGCAGGGGGTTGGACTAGATGACCTCCAAGGTCCCTTCCAACTTTGTTATTTTGTATTGGCATAAGTATAATCATAATAGTAGTAAAGTTGGAAGGGACCTTGGAGGTCATCTAGTACAACCCCCTGCTCAGGCAGGAAACCCTATACCAGACATGTCAAACACAAGGCCCGGGGGCCGGATGCGGCCCGCGAAGTGGTTTCATGCGGCCGGCGAAGCCACCCTGGAAACAGTGAGGGAAGGGCCCCCACTGCCTTGGCCCTGGCCCAGAGACCCTCCTTCTGCCAGAGATCCTCAGACCTGTCCCACTCCTGCTCAGGCCCCCATAGGCACCCTTGATGCGAACGATGTAGAGCTGGCCACGCCCACCCAGTAGGCCATACGCACTCTAGCCATGCCCACTCAGTAGGCCACGCCCAACCTGGCCACACCCACCTGGCCCCCTGAGGGCAACTGCAATGCTGGTGCGGCCCTCAATGAAATTGAGTTTGACACCCCTGCCCTATACCATTTCAGACAAATGGCTGTCCAGTCTCTTCTTAAAAACTTCCAGCGTTGGAGCATTCACAGCTTCTGGAGGCAGGTTGTTCCACTGGTTAATTGTTCTAACTGTCAGGAAGTTTCTCCTTAGTTCCAGGTTGCTTCTCTCCTTGATGAGTTTCCATCCGTTGCTTCTTGTCCTGCCTTTGGGTACTTTGGAAGACTGTTATCATCTCTTCCCTAAGCCTAGTTCAGGGGCCTTCAAACCTGGCCCTTTTATGACTTGTGGACTTCAATTCCCAGAATTCCTCAGCCAGGCTGCCTGGCTGAGGAATTCTAGGAGTTGAAGTCCACAAGTCATAAAAAGGGCCAGGTTTGAAGCCCCCTGGCCTAGTTCCTGTTCATCACAGGATTTAGCCTTGGCTTTCTTGCAGAGTTGCAAAGCCGACACTTCACTGATTAGACTGGACATCGAGAGGGAAGAATCACTCTTCAGGTACTGGAAAGCCAACTAGTCAGCTGGACAATCACTGGCTGGTTTAGCTCCCCTGGTTGCAATGGTTATCAGTCCCTTTGAAACCAACCAGAACAATCATTGATTGGCTATGTGTGGTCCTTGTTGCTCTCTTGAGCTTGGTTGCTTTCTTGCAGATGTTTCATTACCCAACTTAGTGACATCATCAGTCCTAGTAAGGAGTGGGGTTTGTCAATCTTCAGGGTTTGTGGGAGCAGCCTTGGAAGGTCTTTGGTTGGGCTGTTTACTGTTAGCTTGTTAGGCATTTCTTCCAAGGCCACTCCCGCCAACACTGCCCAAGGCAAACTGCTGGAATATAATCTGAGAGCAAACACCACTCCTTACTGGCACTGATGATGTTACCTAGCTGGGTCAAGAAATGTCTGTGAGAAAACAACCAAGCTCAGAGAGCAACAAGCACCCCACAGTCCTCCTCCTCCTCCTCCTCCTCCTCCTCCCTCCTTCCTAGCACTAATCATGTTACTTAGTTGGGTAATGAAATGTCTGCAAGAAAGCAATCAAGCTCAGAGAGCAGTAAGGATACTACAGTCCTCCTCCTCCTCCTCCTCCTCCTCCTCCTCCTCTCAGCAAACCTCATTTCCTCTAGCACTGATGATGTAACCTAATTGGGTAATGAAACGTCTGCTAGAAAGCAACCAAGCTCAGAGAGCACCAAGGACCCCACAATCATCCTCCTCCTCCTCCTCCTCCTCCCAAACACTCTCCCTTCTAGCACTGATGATGTTCCCTAGTTGGGTAATGAAACATCTGCAAGAATACCACCAAGTTCACCAAGGACACCCCCTCCACACACACACACATACACAATTCAACCCTGAGCTACAAATATTCTCCTTTATTGATCGGCTAGCATAGAGAATGGCAAGAATTAACATTCATTGATCGACTTTGTACTGCAAACATCTCGGCTTTTACCATCCGTGCATGTGGACAGCGTGATACTTTTTAGAACGCAGCTATTTAATATTAATCCAACTGTTTTAACCCTGTGTTGGCAAGGCTTGAGATGAGTCATCATGTCCAAAGAATTTTGAATATGTTATATTTTGACCTGGCTACCAAGCTGTTGTGGTTAAAGCTCCCTTAGACTCTCAGTTAAAAGACTCTCCTTTTTTCAATTCAGCTATTGAATTTAATGTTTTATTTAATTGATATGCCGCATAAGGCGAATCTGGGCGGCTTACAAACAGTACAACAGTATTACAAAGCATAAATAAATACCGTACACAAATAACCCAGCTACAAAGATAAGCTTTTGAACCTGGTTGTATCTCTCTATCTCCCTTTGGAAAAGTCTAACAAAAAAATCCAAGAGGTCAGAGATAAATTGTTTTCAAAGTCTAGTGTCTATTCATTTGGGGTTTGTGGTGTGTGGGTTCCCCCCCTCACACACACATATGCTGTTTGGATATAAATTGTTTTTCCTGGTTTCTTAAGCTCATGTTGTTGCCTGCAGCGAGAAAAAAAAATGATTTTAGCGTTCTTTCAATGTGTTTCAAAAGGAGGTGATAAATTTACCAATGGGAGAATATGAAAAATGAAACAAGAAAAGATCTGCCTAATAAATACTGTAAGTACTAGGATCCGCTGGTATCCGTGAGCAATTAAAGGCAGCAATGACAGAGTTGGAAGGGACCTTGTAGGTCATCTAGTCCAACCCCCTGCTCAAGCAGGTGACCCTCTACAATTCCAGACAAGTGGCTGTTGATTCTCTTCTTAAAAAACTCCAGTGATGGGGCACCCACAACTTCTGGGGGCAGGTTATTCCACTAATTAATTGTTTTCACTGTCAGGAAGTTTCTCCTTAGTTCTAGGTTGCTTCTCTCCTTGATGAGTTTCCATCCGTTGCTTCTTGTCCTGCCTTCAGGTGCTTTGGAGAATAGCTTGACTCCCTCTTCTTTGGGGCAGCCCCTGGGATATTGGAAGACTGCTATCCTGTCCCCGCTCTTCCTTCTCTTCATTAAACTAAGGTAGGGTAAAGGTAAAGGTTCCCCCGCACGTGCGTGCTAGTCGTTTCCGACTCTAGGGGCCAGTGCTCATCTCCGTTTCAAAGCCGAAGAGCCAGCGCTTGTCCAAGGACGTCTCCGTGGTCATGTGGCCGGCATGACTAGATGCCAAAGGCGCACGGAACGCTGTTACCTTCCCACCGGAGTGGTCCCTATTTTTCTACTTGCATTTTTACATGCTTTCGAACTGCTAGGTTGGCAGAAGCTGGGATGAGTAACAGGCGCTCACTCTGCTACGCGGCACTCGGGATTCGACCCGCCAACTGCCGACTTCTGATCGACAAGCTCAGCGTCTTAACCCACTGAGCCACCGCGTCCCTTTCATTAAACTAGACATACCCAATTCCAGCAACCGTTCCCTATATGTTTTACCCTCCAGTCCCCTGATCATCTTTGTTGCTCTTCTCTGTACTCTTTCTAGAGTCTCAACATCTTTTTAACATCGTGGTGACCAAAACTGGATGCAGGATTCCAAGTGTGGCCTTACCAAGGCCTTGTAAAGTGGTATTAATACTTCATGTGATCTTGATTCTATCCCTCTGTTAATGCAGCCTAGCAGTGTGTTGGCTTTCTGAACATCCTGTTACCAGGCTAGGTGACAACTTCAGTGGAGTTGAGTATGGGGGGGGATGTCAGTATTCTTCTGTTTATAGGTGTGGGTCTGTCAAGTTAGGGTCTTGTGATGGCCAGGTGTGAGTCATCAGGGAGCACCTGAATTGGGATCACATGACCCCGGGGACACCCCAATGGTTGTATCTGTGGGGACCCATCGTAAGTCACTTTTTTCCACTGCCTTCTTGACTTGGAATGGTTACTAAATTAACAGGCATAAATTGAGGGCCATCTGTATCTTCCTTTCTAATAAGGGTGGAGGGTCGTTCTCCGAGCTTGTGGGTTGGTTTCCAAACATTTCGTTACCAGGTTAGGTAGTATCTTGAGCAGAGTCTAGGGGATGTCAGTGTCCTTCTGTTCATAAGGGCTTCAGGGGTGTGTTGAGTGAGGGTCTTGTGATGGGTCAGGTGTGAGTCATCAGTGAGAGGCTTGTGATGGGGAGGTTACATCAGGTCAGGTCCTCCACAAGCCATCCCATCTACAGACACATCGATCTATAACCAGCCTATGAACCCCTCAGTGTCCAAATCAACCTCACAGCCCACCAGAGATAGCAGCAGTCCTCAACCATCCCACGCAATCCCCCACTTCCCACCAGCAGTTCACCTCCCAAGGACCCTGGACCGATGTAACCTCCCCATCACAAGACCCATCACCAACCTCTTACTGATGACTCCCACCTGACCCATCACGAGACCCATCACAAGACCCTCATTTGACACGTTCACACCTGGAGCCCTGATAAACAGAAGGACACCGACACGGACAAACCCCTTAACTCTGATGATGATACTACCTAGCCTGCTGACCAAACGTTCGGAAACCAACTCACCAGCTCGGAGAACGACCCTCCACCCTCGTTAGATGCGAAGATACAGGTGGTCCTCAACATATGACCGTGAATTTAGTAACCATTCCAAGTTACGAAGGCAGTGGAAAAAAGCGACTTACGATCGGTCCTCACACATACAAACCGTTGGGGTGTTCCCGGGGTCATGTGATCACAATTCAGGTGCTTGGCACACATACACACACACACACACACGGCATTTATGACGGTTGCAACATGGTGGAGGCACTTGATGGCCCTTTGCGACCTTTGGCAAATGATTCAAAAAGTGTCACGCCCCGTAGCTACTACCTCTGTCGAAATTAGCCAGAGTGGATTAAAGAGCAGCGCAGCTTGCACTACTGTTCCATTTTAGCCCAATGAAAGCTGCTGAGTTAAAAAATAAATAAGCACAGGTAGTCCTCGACTTACAACAGTTCATTCAGTGTCCATTGGAAGTTACAACGGCATTGAAAAAAGTGACCTAGGACCGTTTTTCACACTTACAACCATCGCAGCATCCCCACGATCACGTGACCAAAATTCAGATGCTTGGCAACTGACTCATATTTATGACGGATGCAGTGTCCCTGGCTCCTGTGATCCCCTTTTGCGACCTTCTGACAAGCAAAGTCAATGGGGGGGGGGAAGCCAGATTCCTTTAACAACCGCATTACTAACGTAACATCTGCAGTGATTCCCTTAAAAAATGTGGCAAGAAAAAGTTGTAAAATAGGGCAAAACAGCTGTCTCGCTTAGCAACAAAAATTTTGAGCTCAGTTGTGTGGCTGCAAGTTGAGGACCACCTGCATATCTCATCGTTTCCATCGATCAGTATTACTCAACCTTAACAATGTTAAGATGTGTGGACTTCAGCTCCCGGAATTCCGCAGGGGACAATCTTATGGTTATGTTTGGAATTTTTTTATCCACATTTTTTCTCTCTCTATGATTTGTATAGTTCTGTTCTTGGCTCAGTGGTCATCGTAAGTCAAGGACTATCTGTGTTTTAAAGATTTAATCTGTACTACTTGTCTTTCTTTATGCATGCACTTGGAGGTTTCCAGCAGCACCATCCATTAAATCGCCTTTCATCTACTTTTCAAGAGACAAAGTGGATGGCGGGAAAAATGAAATATCCTTAAATCCTACCTGACGTGGACTAGCAATAATAGTGAAAGTATTCATTTGATGAGGGAAAGTGAAGAGATATTGTGTTCTCTCTCTCTCTCAATTATATCTCTTATCTATCGAATTTATATTCCACCAGATCAAACTTGACTCACGGTGGCTGCAGAATAACACTCAAGACGTCCACAGTGGACGATAAAATACAAACATCCTCAAATATCAAACAATAAAATGTCCCTTACGGGTATCGTAAAACACCCTGGAAAGTAACACAGTGTTACAACAACCAACGTCCAGCCGTAAAAGGCACAAAGACACCCTATTAAAACAACTGAGCCAATGGTATCGACATTGCTACTATGGAGCAATCCTTGTATCATAACTTTGATTCATAATTTCACCAAATACCAGATAGACTAAGCCAAGATGGCGATCCAGTCTGAAAGGTCCTCCAGGAAGCCATCTTCTGGAAGGGCAGCATAGTCAGGGGTCTAAACTGGAGTCCGTTTCACATGTTATAGTACAGGGCTTTTCAACCAGTGGTACGGGTACCACCTGTGGTACATTGGCACCTGGCAGGTGGTACGCGACCATCCTAGAAAAGTGGTAGCGGGGGAAGGGAATGAGCTGAACCGGTGGCAGCACCGCACAAGCCGGAGCGAGAGACGGCTGGAGCTGCAGGGCTGTCAGGGCTCAGCGGAAGCGCCAGGATCAGCGCCAGGCTCCAGCTGAAGCTCGGTGCTGATCCTGGTGCTTCTACTGAGCCCAGAAGAAGCGCGATCAGCTGGAAAACAGCACTAATCCTGGCACTTCTGCTGAGCCTAGAAGAAGGTCAAAATATCAGCTCGGTGCTGATCCTGGTGCTTCTGCTGAGCCTAGAAGAAGCGCCGATCAGCTGGAATGTTGCAGCATCTCCAAGGTCTTGTGATTTACATTCAGATGCTTGGCAACTGAATTATATTTATGACGGTCACAGTGTTCCAAGCTCATGTGAAGTGACCAAAACCTGCTGCAACCACCCAGCAGATGAGGGGAGAGGGGAATAAAAACCAAACACCCCCCCCCCACTCCCACCTCGCTGCCAATCCTCAACAGAAATGCTCACAACAATGAAAACCTCGGACAGAGGAAGAGCACCGCCGAGCGGGCAGGCAGGTGTCTTGCTCAGCTGTGGCTTGGGGGGGGCACTTTTTTCAGTGCCATTGTAACTTCGAACAGTCACTAAGCGAACTGTTGTAAGTTGAGGACTACCTGTACTTCATCCCTTTTTTCTTTTTTTTTTTTTTTTGGTCCTCAAGTTTTTGACACCTTGCTAGGCAACTGGTGGTACTCGGATGTTGCCTTGTCCTAAAAATGGTACAATGGTTGAAAAGGTTGAAAAGCCTTGGACTAGAAGACCTCCAAGGTCCCTTCTAAGTCTGTTATTCTGTATTTGGTATAAGTATTAGAAGGCTGTTATCATGTCTTCCCTAAGCCCAGTTCCTCTTTGCCATATGATTTAGCCTTGGTTTTCTTGGAGAGTTGCAAAGCCAACGATTGATTGATTAGATTGGACACGGAGAGGAATTCTGTGAGCTACCAAAAAAAGCCAACACAATCCTGGCTTGTATAAACAGAGGCATAGAATCAAGATCACGCGAAGTATTAGTACTGCTTTATAAAGCCCTAGTAAGACCACACCTGGAATACTGCAACCAGTTTTGGTCACCATACCACAAAAAAGATGTTGAGAGTTTGGAAAAATTTCAGAGGAGAGCAACTAAGATGATCCAAGGCCTGGAGACCAAAACATATGAAGAACGACTGCGGAACCTGGGTTTGGCTAGTCTAAAGAAAAGAGGGAGAAATAGGGGAGACATGATGGCAGTGTTCCAGTATCTGAGGGGCTGCCACAAAGAAGAGGGGGGTCATGTTATTCACCAGAGCACCAGAGGGAAGGACGAGAAACAACAGTTGGAAACCGATCAAAGAGAGGAACAACCTGGAATTAAGGAGAAACCTCGTGACAGTGAGGACAATCAACCAGTGGAACAGCTTGCCTACAGAAAATTGTGGGTGCTCCATCACTGGGAATTTTTAAGAAGAGACTAGACAATCACCTGTCTGAGATGGTGTAGGTTCTCTTGCTTGAGCAGGGGGCTCCACTAGAAGACCTCCAAGGTCCCTTCCAGATTCTATTCTATTCTATTCTATTCTATTCTATTCTATTCTATTCTATTCTATTCTATTCTACAATCTGTTTATTCTATTCTATTCTATTCTATTCTATTCTCTAAAGCAGACATGTCAAACACAAGGCCCGGGGGCCGGATGCAGCCCGCGAAGTGGTTTCATGCGGCCCGCGAAGTCATCCTGGAAACAGTGAGGGAACGGCCCCCACTACCTTGGCCCTGGCCCAGAGACCCTCCTTCTGCCAGAGACCCTCAGATCTGTCCCACTCCTGCCCAGGCCCCCCTAGGCACCCTTGATGCGAACGATGCAGAGCTGGCCACGCCCACCCAGTAGGCCATTTGCACTCTAGCCATGCCCACCCTGTAGGCCATGCCCACCCAGGCCATACCCACCTGGCCCCCTGAGGGCAACCACAATGCTGATGCGGCCCTCAATGAAATTGAGTTTGACACCCCTGCTCTAAAGCATGCCCCCAACCGGTTCTGTAGAGCTTGTTCTGTGCACCAAAGGGGGTGTGGTTTTCTGTGCTGCATGCATCCCGAGGATGAGGTTTCACTTATTTGCACAGTCCACTTTCTGGCATGCAGTGGCCAGTTGCTAGTCCATGGACCAGGGGTTGGGGACCCCTGCTCTAAAGCACCCCCTTGGGCAGGACAAGAAATAATGGGTGGAAGCTTCTTAAAAAGAGAACCAAGGAGGAATTTCCTGACAGAATAATTAATCAAGAGAACAGCTTGACTCCTGGAGCTGTGGGTGCTCCATTGCTGGAGATTTTCAAGAATAGACCGGACAACCGTTTGATCGGGATGATATAAGGTCTCTTGCCTTGAGCAGGGGGTTGGAGTAGATGATCTCCAATGTCCCTTCCAGCCCTAGGATTCTGTGTACTAAGTCGCTTGCTGGAGTAAATATACTGGGGCATGTTAAGTCACATATTTGGATGTCGCATGTTAAACAAAAAGATCAAGACCAATTAAATCGCCGCGATGCATAATTCTTACATTCAGAATCCCAAAGTTTGAATCCATCTTCCCCAACACTGGGGGATTCTCCAAGGAGTCGTCTCTTGTCATTAAATAAAACTTCCAGTGTTGGAGCATTCACCACTTCTGGAGGCAATTTGGTCCCTCAATTAATTCTTCTCACTGTCAGGAAATTCCTCCTTAGTTCTAGGTTGCTTCTCTCCTTGATGAGTTTCCATCCGCTGCTTTTTGTCCTGCCTTCAGGGGCTTTGGAGAATAGCTTGACCCCCTCTTCTTTGGGGCAGCCCCTGAGATATTGAAACCCTGCTTTCATGTCACCCCTCACCCTTCTCTTCGTTAAACTATGCATACCAATTCCAGCAATCGTTCCCTGTATGTTTTAGCCTCCAGTCCCCCAATCAAAGAAAAGAAAACACAATTTGTGCATTCTGTGAATGCACCCAGTCTTGTCTTTTGCATTATTAAGGAATCAGAAAATCAATCGGTCAATTGATTAACCAACTAGTTTTCGTTGCTCTTTCTCCTTTGCTAATGGTTGGTGACTAACCAGATTATTGAGGGAGGGAGGGAGGGAAGGAGGGAAGGATGGTCAAGAGAGAAAGAATTCCGTTATGAACAGCATAAAGTTCAACATGCACATCTACTTTGAATTCTACTGGAACATCTGGAGGTCTTTTGCATTTGTTTCAGATGGATGGCATACTCCTCTGCAATTTCTTCTAGAACCAAACAAAAGAATTTCAGATGATTTTGCGACTGAAAAAAAACCTGCCTAAGCCAGAGAAGTGCTTAATTTCCCTTGCTGCCTGTACACCTGAATTAAAAACATTTATAAATAATAGTGATTCGTGCCAGGGTTTAATCTTTAATCTCTCGAGATGGAGAGCAAAGTCTAAAGTCCAGCTGAAATGCCTATGGGATTTCCTCTTCGCTGACGATGCTGCCGTTACTGCTCCCTCTGCCGAAGACCTTCAACAACTTATGGACTGTTTTAGCAAGGCCTGCCAAGACTTTGGACTAACAATCAGCCTGAAAGAAACGCAAGTCATGGGTCAGGACGTGGGTTCAACTCGCTGTATTACAATCTCTGCACAATCTCTGGAGGTCGTCCATGACTTTGTGTACCTCGGCTCAACCATCTCCGACGCTCTCTCTTCAGATACTGAGCTGAATAAACGTATTGGTAAAGCGGCCACCACGTTTTCCAGACTTACAAAGAGAGTATGGCTTAATAAGAAGCTCACAGAACACACAAAGATCCAAGTCTATAGACCCTGCGTCTTGAGCACACTCTTGAACTGCAGTGAGTCTTGGACCCTTGACGCACGGCAGGAGAGAAAGCTGAACACCTTTTATGTGCGCTGTCTCCGACGTATCCTCAGCATCACCTGGCATGACAAAGTTCCAAATAGCGCGGTCCTGGAATGTGCTGGAATTTCGAGCGTGTATACACTATTTAAACAGCGACGTCTACGCTGGCTTGGGCATGCCGTGAGAATGGCTGATGGTCGAAAGATTCCGAAAGATCTCCTGTATGGAGAAGTAGTGCAGGGAAAGCGCCCCACAGGGAGACCAGAGCTGCGATATAAGGATACTGTATCTGCAAGAGGGATCTAAAGGACTTGGGAATGGACACTTAACAGCTGGGAAGCCTTGACCTCTGATCGTTCAGCTTGGAGGTTAAAGGCGCAGCACGGCCTTCTCCAATTCGAAGAGACAGTTGTGCGGCAGGCTCTGAGGCAAAGAGGCAGTTCCGGAACCAGCGAAATTTGGGGGCTGGACAGGGGACAGACTTTATCTGCCCTCAGTGTGGAAGGGACCGCCACTCTCAAATTGGCCTTTTTAGCCACACCAGATGCTGCTTTAGGGCCTCTTTCCAGACCACGATACCAGTCTCTCCAGACTGAAGGATGCCAATGAGTTGTGCCATGTGCTCTCTTCTCTTCTCTTCTCTTCTCTTCTCTTCTCTTCTCTTCTCTTCTCTTCTCTTCTCTTCTCTTCTCTTCTCTTCTCTTCTCTTCTCCTCTCCTCTCCTCTCCTCTCCTCTCTTCTCTTCTTTCTCTTCTCCTCTCCTCTCCTCTCTTCTCTTCTCTTCTCTTCTCTTCTCTTCTCTTCTCTTCTCTTCTCTTCTCTTCTCTTCTCTTCTCTTCTCTTCTCTTCTTTCTCTTCTCTTCTCTTCTCTTCTCTTCTCTTCTCTTCTCTTCTCTTCTCTTCTCTTCTCTTCTCTTCTCCTCTCTTCTCTTCTCTTCTCTTACCTTACCTTACCTTACCTTACCTTACCTTACCTTACCTTCTCCTCTCTCCTTCCCTTCCCTTCCCTTCTTCTCTTTTTTCTTTCTCCTCTCCTCTCTTCTCCCCTCCCCTCCCTTCCTTTCCCCTCCCCTCCCCTCCTTCCCCTGCCCTCTCCCCTCCCCTCCCT
>JAKJMR010037067.1:0-14416 GCA_024449315.1 Daboia siamensis
AATAGAATAGAATAGAATAGAATAGAATAGAATAGAATAGAATAGAATAGAATAGAATAGAATCAACCTGGAACTAAGGAGAAACTTCCTGACAGTGAGAACAATTAACCAGGGGAACAACCTGCCTCCAGAAGCTGTGAATGCTCCAACAGTGGAAGTTTTTAAGAAGAGACTGGACAGCCAATTGTCTGAAATGGTATAGGGTTTCCTGCCTGAGCAGGGGGTTGGACTAGATGACCTCCAAGAAACCTTCCAACTTTATGATGATGATGATGATGTCTTAAAGTTGCCGAGTTTGGAGAGCAATCAAATTCTGTAGGCCAATGTTCATCCACCACTTGCAGCTTCTTCTCTGTTGACAGAATGACTATTTCTGGGGAAAAAAAAAATCTAATATTTCTACAACTCTGTCTCTCTCTCTCTCTCTGTTCCTTTCTCTCTGTGTGTAAAAGACTGATATGGCCATCCATCTTGTTAAATAGCGGGTACTTTGGCGCAGGAATAAAGATGTGAAGCTGAGTACAACGTAACTCATAGTTTATTTTGTGCAGAAACTGTACTGGGGAAAAGGCTGCAACTAGCCGCAATATATAGTCTAGCCCCTAGGCGGCAGCCAATAGGTTTGAATCAACCATTGCCGCCTGGAGATAGCCAATTGCAGCACAGGAGACTTGCAGTCTGGCTTGCTGGAGAGCCGTTAGCTGCTCCAGCAACCCACGTGGTATACTTTAAGAGCCCAGTACATAACACATCTTATGAATCACAACTGAGTGAGTCACAACAAAAACAACCCCCCCCCCCCTAAAAATAGTAGAATCAAAACATGAGGCCTCAACCTACATTCTCCAGTCCATTCAAGAGAACAGTTTCCAGGCTGCAGCCTCATTCAATCTTAGTATTTGGGGGGAAAGCCAGCTCTTTACAGCTTTCCAGAAGATTAAAAGTGTAATTCCATGTCTCCTGAGAAGGGAGTCTAACTAGTTTAGTCTTACTAAATTGGAACATGTGTTTATTTATTATTATTATTGATCATTGCACAGTCAGCCAGATGTTCAGACTGGATTTTGCATTTTTGTCTACCTACTGAGTCCTTACCAAGAACCTGGGACAGGCAGATGTTGTTGTTGTTATGTCATTCTTTTCAGCTGTATTTGGTGTAGTGGTAAATATGCTGTCTGACCTTGGGCCAATCACCAGGAGACGGTGAGTTCTAGTCCTGTCTTAGACATGAAGGCTGATTGGATGATTTTGGATCAATCACTGGGAGATGGTGAGTTCTAGTCCTGTCTTACACATGTAGGCTGATTGGGTGACTTTGGGCCAGTCACTGGGAGATGGTGAGTTTTAGTCCTGTCTTATACATGAAGGCCGACTGGGTGACTTTGGATCAATCACTAGGAGATGGTGGATTCTAGTCCTGTTGTAGACATGAAGGCCGACTGGGTGACTTTGTGCCAATCACTGGGAGATGGTAAATTCTAGTATGACTGGGTGGCTTTGGGCCAGTCCCACTCTCACAGCCCAACCCGTCTGACAGAGAAAGTAGGAAGAGGGAGGAATATTATGCATGTTCATTGGCTTGCGTTATCGATAAAGTAGTAAAGACGAGATAAAAAACAAAATGATCCCAGGAAAAGGAATGGAATTGGCCTAAAGCAGGGATCTTCAAACTTGGCGTTTTTATGACTTGTGGACTTCAACTCCCAGAATTCGTCAGCCAGGAATCCTGGCTGAGGAATTCTGGGAGTTGAAGTCCACAAGTCATAAAAAGGCCATGTTTGGTCTAATGGCTGGGAAACTATCATCTAAGGGAGTTTGAGATTCCTAATTTTGAATAGCTGCTGAGGCAGTGATCAGTATACCTTGTTATTCTATCTGCCCCAGACCGTCATTCATTTTCTCCCCACCTCAGTTGAAGCCTTTCACCAACTTACATTAAAGAGAATAAACATCATAAGGAAGAGAGGCTCAGAAAACATCTCCAAGCTCCAGTCGACTTTCTGATTAAGGAAAGAGAGCCTAGATGGTTCAGGGCCCATTAATTCTTACTTTATATTGCCTGTCTCTACTACACACACTCAGAGATTCTCTTTAAAGTATCTGAAAATGATTTAGGTTGTGTTTACAGTGGAGAAACAGATAGATCGGGTGGAACAAAAGCCACTCATTAAAATCTCTGTGCATCCAACCACCCATTGCTCTCTGTACAGAAATATCAGAGCCTTCTCTGATATTTCTGTACAGAGAGTAATGGGTAGTTGATGTTGAGACTCTAGAAAGAGTACAGAGAAGAGCAACAAAGAAGATTAGGGGACTGGAGGCTTAAACATGTAAGGAACGGCTGCTGGAATTGGGAAAATCTAGTTTAATGAAGAGAAGGACAAGGGGGGACATGATAGCAGTCTTCCAATATCTCAGGGGCTGCCCCAAAGAAAAGGGAGTCAAGCTATTCTCCAAAGCGCCTGAAGGTAGGACAAGAAGCAACGGATGGAAACCCATCAAGGAGAGAAGCAACCTGGAACTAAGGAGAAACTTCCTGACAGTGAAAACAATTAACCAGTGGAACAACCTGCCTCCAGAAGTTGTGGGTGCCCCATCACTGGAGTTTTTTAAGAAGAGACTGGACAGCCATTTGTCTGAAATGGTATAGGGCAGGGGTAGGCAACCTCGGCTCTTTTATGACTCATGGATTTCAGCTGACTCAGGAATTCTGGGAGTTGAAATCCATGAGTCATAAAAGAGCCGAGGTTTAATTTAATAATTTAATATTTATATTTATATACCGCCCTTCTCCCGAAGGACTCAGGGCGGTGAACAGGGCAATTAATAAAATACAAGAATACAAAGATTAAAAAGGATTAAACAGATGCCCAAAACTAACAACAATAAATTTAAAATGGATTAAAACTATATTAAAAAATCCCAACCCATCACCCATCAGGCCAGGCCGGCTTGTTCAAACAGGTAGGTCTTCAGATCGCGTCGGAAGGAGCGAAGGTTGGGAGCCGTCCGGAGCTCAACCGGCAATTGATTCCACAAATCCGGAGCGCCCACAGAGAAGGACCTACCCCTGGGGGCCACCAGACGACACTCTCTGACTGGTGGCACCCTGAGGAGGCCCTCTCTGTGGGAACGCACAGGGCGGAGGGAAGTCGATGCCGGCAGCAAGTGATCCCTAAGGTACTCCGGACCCATGCCTACCCCTGGTAAAGGGTTTCCTGCCTGAGCAGGGGGTTGGACTAGATGACCTCCAAGGTCCCTTCCAACTTTGTTATTTTGTATTGGCATAAGTATAATCATAATAGTAGTAAAGTTGGAAGGGACCTTGGAGGTCATCTAGTACAACCCCCTGCTCAGGCAGGAAACCCTATACCAGACATGTCAAACACAAGGCCCGGGGGCCGGATGCGGCCCGCGAAGTGGTTTCATGCGGCCGGCGAAGCCACCCTGGAAACAGTGAGGGAAGGGCCCCCACTGCCTTGGCCCTGGCCCAGAGACCCTCCTTCTGCCAGAGATCCTCAGACCTGTCCCACTCCTGCTCAGGCCCCCATAGGCACCCTTGATGCGAACGATGTAGAGCTGGCCACGCCCACCCAGTAGGCCATACGCACTCTAGCCATGCCCACTCAGTAGGCCACGCCCAACCTGGCCACACCCACCTGGCCCCCTGAGGGCAACTGCAATGCTGGTGCGGCCCTCAATGAAATTGAGTTTGACACCCCTGCCCTATACCATTTCAGACAAATGGCTGTCCAGTCTCTTCTTAAAAACTTCCAGCGTTGGAGCATTCACAGCTTCTGGAGGCAGGTTGTTCCACTGGTTAATTGTTCTAACTGTCAGGAAGTTTCTCCTTAGTTCCAGGTTGCTTCTCTCCTTGATGAGTTTCCATCCGTTGCTTCTTGTCCTGCCTTTGGGTACTTTGGAAGACTGTTATCATCTCTTCCCTAAGCCTAGTTCAGGGGCCTTCAAACCTGGCCCTTTTATGACTTGTGGACTTCAATTCCCAGAATTCCTCAGCCAGGCTGCCTGGCTGAGGAATTCTAGGAGTTGAAGTCCACAAGTCATAAAAAGGGCCAGGTTTGAAGCCCCCTGGCCTAGTTCCTGTTCATCACAGGATTTAGCCTTGGCTTTCTTGCAGAGTTGCAAAGCCGACACTTCACTGATTAGACTGGACATCGAGAGGGAAGAATCACTCTTCAGGTACTGGAAAGCCAACTAGTCAGCTGGACAATCACTGGCTGGTTTAGCTCCCCTGGTTGCAATGGTTATCAGTCCCTTTGAAACCAACCAGAACAATCATTGATTGGCTATGTGTGGTCCTTGTTGCTCTCTTGAGCTTGGTTGCTTTCTTGCAGATGTTTCATTACCCAACTTAGTGACATCATCAGTCCTAGTAAGGAGTGGGGTTTGTCAATCTTCAGGGTTTGTGGGAGCAGCCTTGGAAGGTCTTTGGTTGGGCTGTTTACTGTTAGCTTGTTAGGCATTTCTTCCAAGGCCACTCCCGCCAACACTGCCCAAGGCAAACTGCTGGAATATAATCTGAGAGCAAACACCACTCCTTACTGGCACTGATGATGTTACCTAGCTGGGTCAAGAAATGTCTGTGAGAAAACAACCAAGCTCAGAGAGCAACAAGCACCCCACAGTCCTCCTCCTCCTCCTCCTCCTCCTCCTCCCTCCTTCCTAGCACTAATCATGTTACTTAGTTGGGTAATGAAATGTCTGCAAGAAAGCAATCAAGCTCAGAGAGCAGTAAGGATACTACAGTCCTCCTCCTCCTCCTCCTCCTCCTCCTCCTCCTCTCAGCAAACCTCATTTCCTCTAGCACTGATGATGTAACCTAATTGGGTAATGAAACGTCTGCTAGAAAGCAACCAAGCTCAGAGAGCACCAAGGACCCCACAATCATCCTCCTCCTCCTCCTCCTCCTCCCAAACACTCTCCCTTCTAGCACTGATGATGTTCCCTAGTTGGGTAATGAAACATCTGCAAGAATACCACCAAGTTCACCAAGGACACCCCCTCCACACACACACACATACACAATTCAACCCTGAGCTACAAATATTCTCCTTTATTGATCGGCTAGCATAGAGAATGGCAAGAATTAACATTCATTGATCGACTTTGTACTGCAAACATCTCGGCTTTTACCATCCGTGCATGTGGACAGCGTGATACTTTTTAGAACGCAGCTATTTAATATTAATCCAACTGTTTTAACCCTGTGTTGGCAAGGCTTGAGATGAGTCATCATGTCCAAAGAATTTTGAATATGTTATATTTTGACCTGGCTACCAAGCTGTTGTGGTTAAAGCTCCCTTAGACTCTCAGTTAAAAGACTCTCCTTTTTTCAATTCAGCTATTGAATTTAATGTTTTATTTAATTGATATGCCGCATAAGGCGAATCTGGGCGGCTTACAAACAGTACAACAGTATTACAAAGCATAAATAAATACCGTACACAAATAACCCAGCTACAAAGATAAGCTTTTGAACCTGGTTGTATCTCTCTATCTCCCTTTGGAAAAGTCTAACAAAAAAATCCAAGAGGTCAGAGATAAATTGTTTTCAAAGTCTAGTGTCTATTCATTTGGGGTTTGTGGTGTGTGGGTTCCCCCCCTCACACACACATATGCTGTTTGGATATAAATTGTTTTTCCTGGTTTCTTAAGCTCATGTTGTTGCCTGCAGCGAGAAAAAAAAATGATTTTAGCGTTCTTTCAATGTGTTTCAAAAGGAGGTGATAAATTTACCAATGGGAGAATATGAAAAATGAAACAAGAAAAGATCTGCCTAATAAATACTGTAAGTACTAGGATCCGCTGGTATCCGTGAGCAATTAAAGGCAGCAATGACAGAGTTGGAAGGGACCTTGTAGGTCATCTAGTCCAACCCCCTGCTCAAGCAGGTGACCCTCTACAATTCCAGACAAGTGGCTGTTGATTCTCTTCTTAAAAAACTCCAGTGATGGGGCACCCACAACTTCTGGGGGCAGGTTATTCCACTAATTAATTGTTTTCACTGTCAGGAAGTTTCTCCTTAGTTCTAGGTTGCTTCTCTCCTTGATGAGTTTCCATCCGTTGCTTCTTGTCCTGCCTTCAGGTGCTTTGGAGAATAGCTTGACTCCCTCTTCTTTGGGGCAGCCCCTGGGATATTGGAAGACTGCTATCCTGTCCCCGCTCTTCCTTCTCTTCATTAAACTAAGGTAGGGTAAAGGTAAAGGTTCCCCCGCACGTGCGTGCTAGTCGTTTCCGACTCTAGGGGCCAGTGCTCATCTCCGTTTCAAAGCCGAAGAGCCAGCGCTTGTCCAAGGACGTCTCCGTGGTCATGTGGCCGGCATGACTAGATGCCAAAGGCGCACGGAACGCTGTTACCTTCCCACCGGAGTGGTCCCTATTTTTCTACTTGCATTTTTACATGCTTTCGAACTGCTAGGTTGGCAGAAGCTGGGATGAGTAACAGGCGCTCACTCTGCTACGCGGCACTCGGGATTCGACCCGCCAACTGCCGACTTCTGATCGACAAGCTCAGCGTCTTAACCCACTGAGCCACCGCGTCCCTTTCATTAAACTAGACATACCCAATTCCAGCAACCGTTCCCTATATGTTTTACCCTCCAGTCCCCTGATCATCTTTGTTGCTCTTCTCTGTACTCTTTCTAGAGTCTCAACATCTTTTTAACATCGTGGTGACCAAAACTGGATGCAGGATTCCAAGTGTGGCCTTACCAAGGCCTTGTAAAGTGGTATTAATACTTCATGTGATCTTGATTCTATCCCTCTGTTAATGCAGCCTAGCAGTGTGTTGGCTTTCTGAACATCCTGTTACCAGGCTAGGTGACAACTTCAGTGGAGTTGAGTATGGGGGGGGGATGTCAGTATTCTTCTGTTTATAGGTGTGGGTCTGTCAAGTTAGGGTCTTGTGATGGCCAGGTGTGAGTCATCAGGGAGCACCTGAATTGGGATCACATGACCCCGGGGACACCCCAATGGTTGTATCTGTGGGGACCCATTGTAAGTCACTTTTTTCCACTGCCTTCTTGACTTGGAATGGTTACTAAATTAACAGGCATAAATTGAGGGCCATCTGTATCTTCCTTTCTAATAAGGGTGGAGGGTCGTTCTCCGAGCTTGTGGGTTGGTTTCCAAACATTTCGTTACCAGGTTAGGTAGTATCTTGAGCAGAGTCTAGGGGATGTCAGTGTCCTTCTGTTCATAAGGGCTTCAGGGGTGTGTTGAGTGAGGGTCTTGTGATGGGTCAGGTGTGAGTCATCAGTGAGAGGCTTGTGATGGGGAGGTTACATCAGGTCAGGTCCTCCACAAGCCATCCCATCTACAGACACATCGATCTATAACCAGCCTATGAACCCCTCAGTGTCCAAATCAACCTCACAGCCCACCAGAGATAGCAGCAGTCCTCAACCATCCCACGCAATCCCCCACTTCCCACCAGCAGTTCACCTCCCAAGGACCCTGGACCGATGTAACCTCCCCATCACAAGACCCATCACCAACCTCTTACTGATGACTCCCACCTGACCCATCACGAGACCCATCACAAGACCCTCATTTGACACGTTCACACCTGGAGCCCTGATAAACAGAAGGACACCGACACGGACAAACCCCTTAACTCTGATGATGATACTACCTAGCCTGCTGACCAAACGTTCGGAAACCAACTCACCAGCTCGGAGAACGACCCTCCACCCTCGTTAGATGCGAAGATACAGGTGGTCCTCAACATATGACCGTGAATTTAGTAACCATTCCAAGTTACGAAGGCAGTGGAAAAAAGCGACTTACGATCGGTCCTCACACATACAAACCGTTGGGGTGTTCCCGGGGTCATGTGATCACAATTCAGGTGCTTGGCACACATACACACACACACACACACGGCATTTATGACGGTTGCAACATGGTGGAGGCACTTGATGGCCCTTTGCGACCTTTGGCAAATGATTCAAAAAGTGTCACGCCCCGTAGCTACTACCTCTGTCGAAATTAGCCAGAGTGGATTAAAGAGCAGCGCAGCTTGCACTACTGTTCCATTTTAGCCCAATGAAAGCTGCTGAGTTAAAAAATAAATAAGCACAGGTAGTCCTCGACTTACAACAGTTCATTCAGTGTCCATTGGAAGTTACAACGGCATTGAAAAAAGTGACCTAGGACCGTTTTTCACACTTACAACCATCGCAGCATCCCCACGATCACGTGACCAAAATTCAGATGCTTGGCAACTGACTCATATTTATGACGGATGCAGTGTCCCTGGCTCCTGTGATCCCCTTTTGCGACCTTCTGACAAGCAAAGTCAATGGGGGGGGGGAAGCCAGATTGCTTTAACAACCGCATTACTAACGTAACATCTGCAGTGATTCCCTTAAAAAATGTGGCAAGAAAAAGTTGTAAAATAGGGCAAAACAGCTGTCTCGCTTAGCAACAAAAATTTTGAGCTCAGTTGTGTGGCTGCAAGTTGAGGACCACCTGCATATCTCATCGTTTCCATCGATCAGTATTACTCAACCTTAACAATGTTAAGATGTGTGGACTTCAGCTCCCGGAATTCCGCAGGGGACAATCTTATGGTTATGTTTGGAATTTTTTTATCCACATTTTTTCTCTCTCTATGATTTGTATAGTTCTGTTCTTGGCTCAGTGGTCATCGTAAGTCAAGGACTATCTGTGTTTTAAAGATTTAATCTGTACTACTTGTCTTTCTTTATGCATGCACTTGGAGGTTTCCAGCAGCACCATCCATTAAATCGCCTTTCATCTACTTTTCAAGAGACAAAGTGGATGGCGGGAAAAATGAAATATCCTTAAATCCTACCTGACGTGGACTAGCAATAACAGTGAAAGTATTCATTTGATGAGGGAAAGTGAAGAGATATTGTGTTCTCTCTCTCTCTCAATTATATCTCTTATCTATCGAATTTATATTCCACCAGATCAAACTTGACTCACGGTGGCTGCAGAATAACACTCAAGACGTCCACAGTGGACGATAAAATACAAACATCCTCAAATATCAAACAATAAAATGTCCCTTACGGGTATCGTAAAACACCCTGGAAAGTAACACAGTGTTACAACAACCAACGTCCAGCCGTAAAAGGCACAAAGACACCCTATTAAAACAACTGAGCCAATGGTATCGACATTGCTACTATGGAGCAATCCTTGTATCATAACTTTGATTCATAATTTCACCAAATACCAGATAGACTAAGCCAAGATGGCGATCCAGTCTGAAAGGTCCTCCAGGAAGCCATCTTCTGGAAGGGCAGCATAGTCAGGGGTCTAAACTGGAGTCCGTTTCACATGTTATAGTACAGGGCTTTTCAACCAGTGGTACGGGTACCACCTGTGGTACATTGGCACCTGGCAGGTGGTACGCGACCATCCTAGAAAAGTGGTAGCGGGGGAAGGGAATGAGCTGAACCGGTGGCAGCACCGCACAAGCCGGAGCGAGAGACGGCTGGAGCTGCAGGGCTGTCAGGGCTCAGCGGAAGCGCCAGGATCAGCGCCAGGCTCCAGCTGAAGCTCGGTGCTGATCCTGGTGCTTCTACTGAGCCCAGAAGAAGCGCGATCAGCTGGAAAACAGCACTAATCCTGGCACTTCTGCTGAGCCTAGAAGAAGGTCAAAATATCAGCTCGGTGCTGATCCTGGTGCTTCTGCTGAGCCTAGAAGAAGCGCCGATCAGCTGGAATGTTGCAGCATCTCCAAGGTCTTGTGATTTACATTCAGATGCTTGGCAACTGAATTATATTTATGACGGTCACAGTGTTCCAAGCTCATGTGAAGTGACCAAAACCTGCTGCAACCACCCAGCAGATGAGGGGAGAGGGGAATAAAAACCAAACACCCCCCCCCCACTCCCACCTCGCTGCCAATCCTCAACAGAAATGCTCACAACAATGAAAACCTCGGACAGAGGAAGAGCACCGCCGAGCGGGCAGGCAGGTGTCTTGCTCAGCTGTGGCTTGGGGGGGCACTTTTTTCAGTGCCATTGTAACTTCGAACAGTCACTAAGCGAACTGTTGTAAGTTGAGGACTACCTGTACTTCATCCCTTTTTTCTTTTTTTTTTTTTTTTGGTCCTCAAGTTTTTGACACCTTGCTAGGCAACTGGTGGTACTCGGATGTTGCCTTGTCCTAAAAATGGTACAATGGTTGAAAAGGTTGAAAAGCCCTGGACTAGAAGACCTCCAAGGTCCCTTCTAAGTCTGTTATTCTGTATTTGGTATAAGTATTGGAAGGCTGTTATCATGTCTTCCCTAAGCCCAGTTCCTCTTTGCCATATGATTTAGCCTTGGTTTTCTTGGAGAGTTGCAAAGCCAACGATTGATTGATTAGATTGGACACGGAGAGGAATTCTGTGAGCTACCAAAAAAAGCCAACACAATCCTGGCTTGTATAAACAGAGGCATAGAATCAAGATCATGCGAAGTATTAGTACTGCTTTATAAAGCCCTAGTAAGACCACACCTGGAATACTGCAACCAGTTTTGGTCACCCTATCACAAAAAAGATGTTGAGAGTTTGGAAAAATTTCAGAGGAGAGCAACTAAGATGATCCAAGGCCTGGAGACCAAAACATACGAAGAACGACTGCGGAACCTGGGTTTGGCTAGTTTAAAGAAAAGAGGGAGAAATAGGGGAGACATGATGGCAGTGTTCCAGTATCTGAGGGGCTGCCACAAAGAAGAGGGGGGTCATGTTATTCACCAGAGCACCAGAGGGAAGGACGAGAAACAACAGTTGGAAACCGATCAAAGAGAGGAACAACCTGGAATTAAGGAGAAACCTCGTGACAGTGAGGACAATCAACCAGTGGAACAGCTTGCCTACAGAAAATTGTGGGTGCTCCATCACTGGGAATTTTTAAGAAGAGACTAGACAATCACCTGTCTGAGATGGTGTAGGTTCTCTTGCTTGAGCAGGGGGCTCCACTAGAAGACCTCCAAGGTCCCTTCCAGATTCTATTCTATTCTATTCTATTCTATTCTATTCTATTCTATTCTATTCTATTCTATTCTACAATCTGTTTATTCTATTCTATTCTATTCTATTCTATTCTATTCTATTCTATTCTATTCTATTCTCTAAAGCAGACATGTCAAACACAAGGCCCGGGGGCCGGATGCGGCCCGCGAAGTGGTTTCATGCGGCCCGCGAAGTCATCCTGGAAACAGTGAGGGAACGGCCCCCACTACCTTGGCCCTGGCCCAGAGACCCTCCTTCTGCCAGAGACCCTCAGATCTGTCCCACTCCTGCCCAGGCCCCCATAGGCACCCTTGATGCCAACGATGCAGAGCTGGCCACGCCCACCCAGTAGGCCATTTGCACTCTAGCCATGCCCACCCAGTAGGCCATGCCCACCCAGGCCATACCCACCTGGCCCCCTGAGGGCAACCGCAATGCTGATGCGGCCCTCAATGAAATTGAGTTTGACACCCCTGCTCTAAAGCATGCCCCCAACCGGTTCTGTAGAGCTTGTTCTGTGCACCAAAGGGGGTGTGGTTTTCTGTGCTGCATGCATCCCGAGGATGAGGTTTCACTTATTTGCACAGTCCACTTTCTGGCATGCAGTGGCCAGTTGCTAGTCCATGGACCAGGGGTTGGGGACCCCTGCTCTAAAGCATCCCCTTGGGCAGGACAAGAAATAATGGGTGGAAGCTTCTTAAAAAGAGAACCAAGGAGGAATTTCCTGACAGAATAATTAATCAAGAGAACAGCTTGACTCCTGGAGCTGTGGGTGCTCCATTGCTGGAGATTTTCAAGAATAGACCGGACAACCGTTTGATCGGGATGATATAAGGTCTCTTGCCTTGAGCAGGGGGTTGGAGTAGATGATCTCCAATGTCCCTTCCAGCCCTAGGATTCTGTGTACTAAGTCGCTTGCTGGAGTAAATATACTGGGGCATGTTAAGTCACATATTTGGATGTCGCATGTTAAACAAAAAGATCAAGACCAATTAAATCGCCGCGATGCATAATTCTTACATTCAGAATCCCAAAGTTTGAATCCATCTTCCCCAACACTGGGGGATTCTCCAAGGAGTCGTCTCTTGTCATTAAATAAAACTTCCAGTGTTGGAGCATTCACCACTTCTGGAGGCAATTTGGTCCCTCAATTAATTCTTCTCACTGTCAGGAAATTCCTCCTTAGTTCTAGGTTGCTTCTCTCCTTGATGAGTTTCCATCCGCTGCTTTTTGTCCTGCCTTCAGGGGCTTTGGAGAATAGCTTGACCCCCTCTTCTTTGGGGCAGCCCCTGAGATATTGAAACCCTGCTTTCATGTCACCCCTCACCCTTCTCTTCGTTAAACTATGCATACCAATTCCAGCAATCGTTCCCTGTATGTTTTAGCCTCCAGTCCCCCAATCAAAGAAAAGAAAACACAATTTGTGCATTCTGTGAATGCACCCAGTCTTGTCTTTTGCATTATTAAGGAATCAGAAAATCAATCGGTCAATTGATTAACCAACTAGTTTTCGTTGCTCTTTCTCCTTTGCTAATGGTTGGTGACTAACCAGATTATTGAGGGAGGGAGGGAGGGAAGGAGGGAAGGATGGTCAAGAGAGAAAGAATTCCGTTATGAACAGCATAAAGTTCAACATGCACATCTACTTTGAATTCTACTGGAACATCTGGAGGTCTTTTGCATTTGTTTCAGATGGATGGCATACTCCTCTGCAATTTCTTCTAGAACCAAACAAAAGAATTTCAGATGATTTTGCGACTGAAAAAAAACCTGCCTAAGCCAGAGAAGTGCTTAATTTCCCTTGCTGCCTGTACACCTGAATTAAAAACATTTATAAATAATAGTGATTCGTGCCAGGGTTTAATCTTTAATCTCTCGAGATGGAGAGCAAAGTCTAAAGTCCAGCTGAAATGCCTATGGGATTTCCTCTTCGCTGACGATGCTGCCGTTACTGCTCCCTCTGCCGAAGACCTTCAACAACTTATGGACTGTTTTAGCAAGGCCTGCCAAGACTTTGGACTAACAATCAGCCTGAAAGAAACGCAAGTCATGGGTCAGGACGTGGGTTCAACTCGCTGTATTACAATCTCTGCACAATCTCTGGAGGTCGTCCATGACTTTGTGTACCTCGGCTCAACCATCTCCGACGCTCTCTCTTCAGATACTGAGCTGAATAAACGTATTGGTAAAGCGGCCACCACGTTTTCCAGACTTACAAAGAGAGTATGGCTTAATAAGAAGCTCACAGAACACACAAAGATCCAAGTCTATAGACCCTGCGTCTTGAGCACACTCTTGAACTGCAGTGAGTCTTGGAGCCTTGACGCACGGCAGGAGAGAAAGCTGAACACCTTTTATGTGCGCTGTCTCCGACGTATCCTCAGCATCACCTGGCATGACAAAGTTCCAAATAGCGCGGTCCTGGAATGTGCTGGAATTTCGAGCGTGTATACACTATTTAAACAGCGACGTCTACGCTGGCTTGGGCATGCCGTGAGAATGGCTGATGGTCGAAAGATTCCGAAAGATCTCCTGTATGGAGAAGTAGTGCAGGGAAAGCACCCCACAGGGAGACCAGAGCTGCGATATAAGGATACTGTATCTGCAAGAGGGATCTAAAGGACTTGGGAATGGACACTTAACAGCTGGGAAGCCTTGACCTCTGATCGTTCAGCTTGGAGGTTAAAGGCGCAGCACGGCCTTCTCCAATTCGAAGAGACAGTTGTGCGGCAGGCTCTGAGGCAAAGAGGCAGTTCCGGAACCAGCGAAATTTGGGGGCTGGACAGGGGACAGACTTTATCTGCCCTCAGTGTGGAAGGGACCGCCACTCTCAAATTGGCCTTTTTAGCCACACCAGATGCTGCTTTAGGGCCTCTTTCCAGACCACGATACCAGTCTCTCCAGACTGAAGGATGCCAATGAGTTGTGCCATGTGCTCTCTTCTCTTCTCTTCTCTTCTCTTCTCTTCTCTTCTCTTCTCTTCTCTTCTCTTCTCTTCTCTTCTCTTCTCTTCTCTTCTCTTCTCCTCTCCTCTCCTCTCCTCTCCTCTCTTCTCTTCTTTCTCTTCTCCTCTCCTCTCCTCTCTTCTCTTCTCTTCTCTTCTCTTCTCTTCTCTTCTCTTCTCTTCTCTTCTCTTCTCTTCTCTTCTCTTCTCTTCTCTTCTTTCTCTTCTCTTCTCTTCTCTTCTCTTCTCTTCTCTTCTCTTCTCTTCTCTTCTCTTCTCTTCTCTTCTCCTCTCTTCTCTTCTCTTCTCTTACCTTACCTTACCTTACCTTACCTTACCTTACCTTACCTTCTCCTCTCTCCTTCCCTTCCCTTCCCTTCTTCTCTTTTTTCTTTCTCCTCTCCTCTCTTCTCCCCTCCCCTCCCTTCCTTTCCCCTCCCCTCCCCTCCTTCCCCTGCCCTCTCCCCTCCCCTCCCT
>JAKJMR010037070.1:0-10243 GCA_024449315.1 Daboia siamensis
TCTAGTCCTGCCTTAGTCTAGGAAGCCAGCCGCATGACTTTGGGCCAGTCCTCTCTTGGCCCAACCCAATTCACAGATTTGTTGTCGTGTAAAAAAAGAGGAGGACTTTATGTATGCTCATCACCTTGAGTTACTTATAAAGTAATAAAGGCAGAATAAAAAATAAGAGGAGACAATTAAGTTTGACTTAAGGATTTAGCCTGGTAAATCTGATCATCGCAGTTCCAACAAGTTTTAGGATATAAACTGTCCATGTTTTTTTTTCTCCAATTACAATTGTAAAGCAGTTTGTTCCAAGTGTAACATATGGTGTGAGTTTATTCTTCTTCCACTGAAATTTCCATTTTGCCACATTAATGATTGTATTGAATTTCTGTATCCATTTGAACCTCCTGTCTTTAATTTGTTCAGTTGCTGAGTCATATTCCACCAACAATTTATAAAAAGGACTCGGCGTATGTTCTGCATGTTGCGTTATAAAGTTTTCAAATTCAGTTACACTAAATCATCCTTGATTTTGCAGTTGCTTTAAAAAGCATACTGTTTATTTGAAATTATTAAAAACAAGCCAGATGGTTCTGCTTATCCCAAAAAAGTTTATCTTTGTCCTATTAACCAAATGTTGTTGTTCACCTCCACCTCCTCCTTCTTTTTCTTCTTCTTTTTCCTCCTCCTCCTCCTCCTCCTCCTCCTCCTCCTCCTCCTCCTCTTCTTCTTCTTCTTCTTCTTCTTCTTCTTCTTCTTCTTCTTCTTCTTCTTCTTCTTCTTCTTCTTCTTCTTCTTCTTCTTCTTCTTCTTCTCCTCCTCCTCCTCCTCCTCCTCCTCCTCCTCCTCCTCCTCCTCCTCCTCCTCCTCCTCCTGCTGAGTCAACCTCTTCTCCAAAACATCTGAAGGCTGGACGAGCAACCTAGGACTAAGAAGAAATTTCCTGACGGTGAGAGTAATTAATCCATACAATGACTTGCCTGCAGAAGTGGTGGGCGCTCCAAGAAGAGATTGGGCAGCCATTTGTCTGAAATGATATAGGCTCTACTGCCTGGGGTTGGACTAGAAGACCTCCAAGGTCCCTTCAAACTTTGTTATTTTGCTCTATTTCATTCATGACAAGAAATAATCAATAATGAAAAAAGGGGTTGATATTTTCTCCATATTTTCCCCAGATTTTTAATGCACTGCTCATGATAAGACAATCTCTCCTAACCTATTCTAGTCCCACCTTAGGCATGAAAGTTGGCTGAGTGACTTTGGGCCAATCACCAGGAGACTGTGATTTCAAGTCCCACCTTAGCCATGAAAGCAAGCTGGGTGACTTTGGGCCAAACACTGGCTGACTGTGAATTCTAGTCCTGCATTAGACATGAAAGCCAGCTGGGTGATTTTGTGTCAGTCCCTCACTCTTAGCCCAACCCACCTCACAGTGTTGTTGTGAGGAAAACAGAAAGAGGAAAGAGTATTAAACACATTTGCTGCCTTGAGTTATTTATAAAAATAAGAAACTCAGGTTTTTTTTAAAAAAAAATAAAATAATATCTGCAAGTCCTGGTCCCTCAAGAGTACAGAAAACCAATTTTAGGATGATATAATCCAATTTGTAATCCAGGTTAAACTGCTAATCTGATAATTTAGAAGTCCAGGTTTCCAGGCCACCTCGATTCCTGTGGTATCTTGAATTTAATCCTTGGACTTTTATTAGGCCATGTAAAGTGTTTTACTTGTTTCTGCTAGTCGTTTAATATTGTTTTTCAATTTTTATTGGAATCATTTGGAACAGAGAAATGCAACTTGATTGGATGTTCATTTTAATGGCTGCGATTGTTCTTAACCAAGACAGTTTTAACATCTTTGAACATCACCATCAGAGTTTTCCCGCTCTTTTAAAATAGATTTTATTGTCTTTAGTTGAACAATTTCCCAGTTATTTAGCTCTTTGAGCAGTGATATTAAACCCCCATGGTTTTGTTTAAATAGTGTTTTTCCACCTCGCTTAAACTTCATGTCAACATTTTGAGTTTTACTCTTATTGATCCATGAATCCACAGTTCTCACTCATGGCATTAATGGACAGACTCAAATTATCCTCATCCTCGATTTACGACCACAATTGAGCTCAACAGTTCTGCCACTAAGAGAGAGTTACCCCGTGCTCTACTTAACAATCCATGCATTTGTTTCATGACTACATCGGGGAAAGAAGACGCTGTAACTCACCTAGGGCACTTAACAGCTGTCACGATTTCTGAGCCTAATGGGCAGGCTCCATTATGGACGTAAGCTGAGGACTACCTGTACATCAATTTCAATTCCAGAATCAGGAACAGAGGCCTCTCTTTCTTTACATTCCTGGGCATTCTTCTTGATTTAGATTTTTATACATTTCTTGGGCATGGATAAGCTTGAAATCCATAGGACACTGCAAACAAAGGAAATTGTAGACTCAGTGAGACAGTGAACTATTAATAGCTGCATCAACAAAGGGATAGAATCAGGATCACGTGAAGTATTAATACCATTTTACAAGGCCTTGGTAAGGCCACACTTGGAATCCTGCATCCAGTTTTGGTCACCACAATGTAAAAAAGATGTTGAGACTCTAGAAAGAGTACAGAGAAGAGCAACAAAGATGATTAGGGGACTGGAGGCTAAAACATATAAGGAACGGTTGCTGGAATTGGGTATGTCTTGTTTAATGAAGAGAAGGACGAGGGGTGACATGATAGCAGCCTTCCAATATCTCAGGGGCTGCCCCAAAGAAGACGGAGTCAAGCTATTCTCCAAAGTGCCCGAAGGCAGGACAAGAAGCAACGGATGGAAACTAGTCAAGGAGAGAAGCAACCTGGAACTAAGGAGAAACTTCCTGACAGTTAGAACAATTAACCAGTGGAACAACCTGCCTCCAGAAGCGGTGAATGCTCCAACACTGGAAGTTTTTAAGAAGAGACTGGCCAGCCATTTCTCTGAAATGGTGTAAGGTCTCTTGCTTAAGTAGGCGGCTGGATTAGAAGACCTTCAAGGTCCCTTCCAGCTTTATTGTTGTTGTTGTTGTTGTTGTTGTTGTTAATCCGAAGCACAGTTCCACTTGTTGAGATATAGGCACCTCACAAGCCTTGAGGAAGAATTTTAATCAATTTGCACTTGTGATCAGATGAAGGTCAGTCTTGATTAAGATCCATCTAAGAGGTTTAATCTCTTTATTGCGGGGAAGAAGATCTCTGAGTGCTGCTTCAGAATAACAATGTTCAAGCAGGGAGGTGAATTCAAGGGTAGAGGAAGAAAAAGGATTAAAAAAAAAATGGAGGTAGATTTGCCTCTTTCTAAAATCCCAAGATAGCCATGAGGTAAAACAAGGAGAAATGAGAATTTTTTTTTCTTTCTGAAAGCTACAACAGCATAAAAGTAACTGTATAATGAGAACAGATACCACATTCTTATATTCTTATATACTATATATTATGTATTACAGCTAGCACTGATGATGTTATCTACCTGGGAAATGAAACATCCAGAAGAAAACAGCCAAAGAGAACCATGGAATGCACAATCCTCCTCCTCCTCCTCCTCCTCCTCCTCCTCCTCCTCCTCCTCCCACTTTGATAAGATAAGATAACCTTTATTGTCATTTTTTACTGTGGGCACAATGGCACATGTTAAAAATGAAATTCTGTTGCCTGCTCTCAACACACCTATAAACATAACACACCTATAGACATCCTATCTACAACATCTGTATAGACACCCTTACATATAAGTAACATATAAATATTATTCACTGCCCATCTTGAATACATAACGGAAGGAGGAAGCTTGAGAGTTCACAAGGTTAATGCTGTATGGAGTGAAACTGTGGCTGAATCGGGATGTTCTGCTGCGGATACCACGAAGCCTCCTCCTCCCAGAAGGGAACAAGGAAAACAGGTCGTGGAGAGGGTGTGTAGTGTCCCAGACAATCTTGCAGACCCTGCTCAAGCAACGCTTCTGTGCCACATCCTGGGTGGAGGGGAGGGTACTGCCAATGATCTTTTCTGCCGTCCTCACCACTCTCTGCACCGCCTTCCTGTCCGAAGCAGGGATGCTTCCAAACCAGGATGCATTATGTGAAGACCTAGCTTCCTGGGGAAGTCCATAATGCCAGGAGAAATGGAAATAAAGAGAACAAGATAGTCTCCCTCAAAAATGAAGCCATGGATCCAGTTATAACTGAGATGTGTGCACTTTTGGAAGGCATGAAGGGACAGGCTGGGCACAGATTGTCAGAAAACATATTGACTTGACACCAACTTGATAGCATATAATCAGTCAAAATGTATGATCTGCACTTGTTTCTTACCCGCTTTTGTGTCTTTTTCAAAGAGCTGGTTTTATCCTTTAAAGCCGACAGATTCAACCAAGATATCTCCGGGAATGATTTCTCCATCCAGGTGGACCCTTCCTGACCTGTAATTAGCAGATTAGAGAATCTGCTAATAGATCCAGACTTTTGCAAAATTAATGTGATGGAAGCCCACCAACACTTTTTCTTTGTAACTCAGTCTTTTCAACTTGGCAATATAAGATGTGTGGACATCAACTCCCAGAATTCCTCAGCCAGCATGGTGGAGGAATTGCCTTATTGGTGAGAAGAGTGACATAGAAGTTTAACAACAACAACAACAATAAGCTCCCCAATTTCTCCATTAATAAAAAGGTAAAGGTAAAGGTTCCCCCGCACATGTGTGCTAGTCGTTTCCAATTCTAGGGGCCGGTGCTCATCTCCGTTTCAAAGCCGAAGAACCAGCGCTTGTCCGAGGACGTCTCCATGGTCATGTGGCCGGCATGACTAGACGCCAAAGGCGCACGGAACGCTGTTACCTTCCCACCGTAGCGGTCCCTATTTTTCTACTCACATTTTTACGTGCTTTCGAACTGCTAGGTTGGCAGAAGCTGGGACGAGTAACAGGCGCTCACTCTGCTATGCGGCACTCGGGATTCGACCCACCAAACTGCCGACCTTCTGATCGACAGGCTCAGCATCCTAACCCACTGAATACACTCACCATAACTCCTATGGCTACCCCTATTCTTACCCCTACCCCTAACCCCTACCCTAGTCCTAGCCCTAGCCCTAACTCTAACAGTAACCCTAACCCCTAGTGTAATCCTAGCCCTAGCCCTAATCCTAGCCCTAACTCTAACCCCTACTCTAATCCTAGCCCTAGGCCTAACCCTAATCAGAACCTCTATCCTAACCCTATCCTTACCCCTAACCTTAACCCCAATTCCAACCCCCACCCATACACCTAACCCTACTCCTATCCCAATCCAAACCCCTAACCCTAACCACAACCCTAACCTCAACCCCAACGTACTATAACCCATGCCTGGTCTTTGATCTGGCCTAACTCAAAGGATATCAATCTTGGAAGGATCTTTCTCTCCTTCATTTTACACTAAAGAAATGTTATTTGGCATTTCTTCCTGAGGACCCTGTAACCTTTATCAACATTTGCCCTGAATCTCTTTCTTATTTCTTTACAGGATTTTACTTTATTTATTTATCCTGTTGTTTTAATGTTATTTGCCACTCAATATCTATGGAGATTCTCTTGGAAAAAAAGCACCTTCAGGATATTTTGCGATTCTTTATTCTGGACTTCCATTTTGGACCTTGGATCTTTGATTGGAATTTGCTGATTGCAACTGTGGAGAGTCGGTTGATTACGGGACTGAATAATGGAATCCCGCTGGTGTCGGCCTTCGGTCAGCCCCTGAAGCTGTGCCAAATGAATCTCAGAGGGCAGCCTCATTCCCTCAGAGAGAATGGCAGGCCTGTGACATGATATGAAATATTGTATGCAGAAGTCATCTGCTGCAATTGATCTCACCGGTTGTAAATATCCCCAAAGGCACATATCAAGTTGAGCAGAAGATGGATG
Organism: Daboia siamensis; assembly: GCA_024449315.1. Taxonomy (NCBI): domain Eukaryota; kingdom Metazoa; phylum Chordata; class Lepidosauria; order Squamata; family Viperidae; genus Daboia; species Daboia siamensis. The sequence goes on from JAKJMR010037070.1 coordinate 5,910, forward strand.
AGCAGAAGGGAGAAACCCATGAACAAATCAATGCAACCCAGTGGGAAATGTGCTTGGTTCAGATCCCCATTGTGTGCAAAAAAGGGAGGGAGGGAGGGAGGGAGGGGAGGAAGGAAGATGGGAAGGAGAAAGGAGAGAGAGAGATGGCAAGAGGAATGGGAGAGAGGGAGGAAGAACAGGCAGATGGGAAGAAGAGAGAGACAGAAGAAAAGAAGTCAGGCAAGAAGGAAGGAAGGAGTGTTGGGAAGAAGGAAGGAAGGAGAGAGACATGGGAAGAAGGAAGGAAGGATGGGGAGAGATTGGAGGGGGGAGGGAAGGGAGGAAAGAAAGAAGGAAAGAGATGGGAAGAAGGATGCAAGAAAGGGAGGAAGGAGAGACAGACATGGAAAGGAGGGTGGAAGGAGAGATAGGGGAAAGGGAAAAAGGAAGGCAGGCAGACAGGCAGATGGGAGGGAAGGAAGGAAGGAAGGAAGGAAGGAAGGAGAAAGGAGAGAAGAAGGAAGGGGAGAGAGAGGGGAAGAAGGATGGAAGAAAGGAAGGGAGGTGGAAAGAAGAAAGGAAGGAGAGGAAGAAGGGGAAAAAGCAGGTGGGAAGGAAGGAAGGAAGGAAGGAAGGAAGGAAGGAAGTCAAAGAAGACAATGGGAATGGGAATAGGATGGAAGAAGCAGGACAGCTGACCTCAACCTGAGGAATTTCTCTGCTTCCTGGGCTAAGTATAATTAAAAATCTTTCACTTTTAAAGCTCTCTCCCTTTTCCACACAGGCTCCTTAATAGCTCTGTGCACTATAGACTGATGATGTTCTAAAAACAGAAGCCGGGCCATCAGCCTCCTTTCCGTGCATTTATTCAGAGTCTTCCAAACGCAGCCCTTGAAAAACCCAGAGGTAATTTGATCTCAACACATCAATGCAACCTTTTCAGCATTTCCCTTGCTGTATGCTTGCTCTCTTCAGCTGCTGCAGATGTGGTCAAAGTGGCTTATTAAATTCAGATATCCCCCACTCCCACCCCCGTTCTGAAGGAGAGGCAGTGTTTTTCATGGTCACAAAAAAAGAAAAAAAAAACGAAAAAAAACCCCTCCCTATTATGGAACATCTGAATGGAAAGAACGAAGGTTTTGGTTAAAATCTAAAAGATCCTAACAGCTCCAGTTTGACCCCATTTTGATTTACAGGTAGTCAGTCCTCTATGACCACTACAGAGCCCAAAATTTCTGCTGCTAAGTGAGACAGTTGCTCAATGAATACTACTCCATTGTATAATCTTTCTTGCCATAGTTGCTAAGGAAATCACCAAAGTTGTTAGGTTAGTAAGGTTCTGAAATGGGATCACATGACCCTCCCCGGGACACAGCCACCATCACACATATGAGTCAGTTGCCAAGCATCTGAATTTTGATCGTGCGACCATAGGGAGGCTGCAACGGTCGTTAAGTGTGAAAAACGGCCTGTTATTTCCGGGCGGTTGTAACTTCAAACGGTCACTAAATGGACAGTGGCAAATCAAGTATTAGCTGCAATGGGCTTAAGGACCACTTAGAACAGGGGGTCTTCAAACTTGGCCCATTTATGACTTGTGGTCTTCAACTCCCAGAATTCCTCAGCCAGGTGCCTGGCTGAGGAATTCTGGGAGTTGAAGTCCACAAGTCATAAAAGGGCCAAGTTTGAAGACCACCGACTTAAAAACAAAGAAAATGGATGGCTGGGGAAAAAAATACCAGCTGTCCGTCAAATCTGCCCTTTGAGTTTTTTTGTTACTTTGCTTCTGTTTTCTTATTTATTTACTTTTAACTATCAGTTATTGTAATAATATGATATAATAATAATAAAGTTGGAAGGGACGTTGGAGGTCATCTAGTCCAGCCCCCTGCTCAGGCAGGAAACCCTATATATCATTTCAGACTAATGGCTGTCCAGTCTCTTCTTAAAAACTTCCAGTGCTGGAGCATTCACCGCTTCTGGAGGCCGGTTGTTTCACTGGTTAATTGTTCTCACTGTCAGGAAATTTCTCCTTAGTTCTAGGTTGCTTCTCTCTTTTATTTATATGCCGACTCTAAAAAAACTGTTTAGGGAGGGCTGTAAAGCACTATGACGCAGTATATACGTCTAAGTGCCATTGCTATGTTGAAGGAAAAGTCTTCATCATAGTTCAGTCCAAGCCGGGAATAAACAACATGGCAACTGCTTTAGAAACAAGTTTGCAGTTTATTGAAGAAGAGAGCCAGACAGGAAGATGGCTCTGGAAGTAAAGAGAGAGAGAGAGCACATGTAGGGAGTGGGTTTTTATACCCTCTGGAGCCTTTTGTTTGGAGTTGTTTCCTGTTCCTGTTTGAGGCTTTGTATTTCCTGTGTCATGTATTTTGACCTGAGTCTGAGTGTGTCTCTTTGGCATCTGTGGGTTAATCCTATTATGTCCTGTCCTAGAGTTTGGGTGGGGTATGTAGAATTTGGATGTCTTTGCCTTCCTAAGCTTCTAGCTGGAGGCCTCCAACCTTCCTGAATGGATTATTTACATCTGCATTTCTACAGAGCTGGTTTCTACTTGGCAGAGGGAGACCTGGGGCTATTAAGAAAAACTGGGCATGCTTTTCTGCCTCTTTAAGGTCCTTTGAGAAAATATATTTTTCTGCCCTTTTAATATTTCCTTCTCTGGGGGGCTGACTTCCCACAGTTATTTATTATTTTATTACCGGTATTAATTTTCCATGCATTTATGCATTTTTAATAAGTATTGGGTTCAGTTAACGACCACCACGAAAGAGTGAAATTGGGCGCAGTCACCTGGCGACCCACTTAACAAATGGCCTGGCTTACGACCAGATTTCCAAGCTCAATTATGGTCATAAGTTGAGGACTTACCTGTACTGTCACTAAGTGAGGACTACCGGTATGGAAATAACCTGGAAATAACAAAATGGCTGGAACCATTCAGCTCCCTGAGGACCATCTGTAGATACCCAGTTTCTTTAAAATTAAATTTTCTTGCATCAGGCTGAGCTTCTATTTCAGTTCTGACCTTGGGCTGAATTTACAGCTACAAAAAATGAGCTGGTTGGATTTAGTGCAGTAATAAGCCAGATAATAACATGCAGTTTGTGAGGTTAAAACAGGTGGCAAAGAATTTAAAATATATCGGAAAGTACTTAGAGAGGGAATGGAGCTAGGTAGCAGGGATGCAGCCTTACTATAAGTTATCCTTGGTTGAACATTTTGAACACATAACACAGAACACAGAAATATTCAGCTGCACAGCAAGTAGTCCTTGAATTATAACCATTCATTTAGTGGCCATTCAAAGATACAACAGCCCTGAAAAAAGTGACACATGACCATTTTTCACACTTAAAGCTGTTGCACGATCACAATTCAAATGCTTGCCAACTGGCTCGTATTTATGACGGTCACACTTTCCCTGGGTCATTTTGAGACTTTCTGTCAAGCAAACAGGGCAAGCCAGATTCACTTAACGACCGTGTTAGTAACTTAACCGTTGCAGTCATTCACTTAAAAACTGTGGCAAGAAAGGTCGTACAATGGGGCGAACCTCATTTAACAAATGTCTCGCAGAGGAAAAGAAATTTTGGCCTCAGCTGTAGTTCCAAATCACACGAGCACCTAGTCCCAAAAGACAAAATGGTAGACATGACTGCTCAATCCAAGCCCTCTCCTTTGTCCTGCGTGCAAATGTGGCAGCCATCTTGATTTTTTTGACCACCTGGTCCTTGAGTGCCCCTGTAGGGTTGCCATTGTTCTAAATCTTTCCTTCCAAACTAAGGGCGTAAAATTCAGTTGTGGGCCTGCCTCCTGGGGCTTGAGCAAGGTGAACGGATATAAAGTCCCGATTTCCTACTATCAGAAGAATAATTTGGGATTGCAACTTGAGCCGGGGTTATGTAAGAATAAATAAAAATGAGATCCAGACAGCTGTGAGGAAAGAAGAAATATATATATTCCTAAAAGCAAAGAGTTTGCCTTTAGAGGCAGCTGCAGAGAAATGGGGTAGAGTAACACTGTTTTATAGGGAAACATGTCCTGGGTGTGGAGAGGTCTACATGCTAATTTTAGCGTAACAGTTGAAGGGCGTCTGTGTAAGCATGTGCTCTATGATGTTTATTCTTATGAACATACAGTTCTGCTAGGAGACTTAATTTAATTAACTTTATTTATGTTTATAGGCCTTTTCCTTTGATATGTGGGTTGTTGTTAGTTGCGAAGTCATGTCCGACCCATCGCGACCCCATGGACCACGTTCCTCCAGGCCTTCCTGTCCTCTACCATCTTCTGGAATCCATTTAGGCTCACGCCTACTGCTACAGTGACTCCATCCAGCCACC
>JAKJMR010037071.1:0-10257 GCA_024449315.1 Daboia siamensis
TCTAGTCCTGCCTTAGTCTAGGAAGCCAGCCGCATGACTTTGGGCCAGTCCTCTCTTGGCCCAACCCAATTCACAGATTTGTTGTCGTGTAAAAAAAGAGGAGGACTTTATGTATGCTCATCACCTTGAGTTACTTATAAAGTAATAAAGGCAGAATAAAAAATAAGAGGAGACAATTAAGTTTGACTTAAGGATTTAGCCTGGTAAATCTGATCATCGCAGTTCCAACAAGTTTTAGGATATAAACTGTCCATGTTTTTTTTTCTCCAATTACAATTGTAAAGCAGTTTGTTCCAAGTGTAACATATGGTGTGAGTTTATTCTTCTTCCACTGAAATTTCCATTTTGCCACATTAATGATTGTATTGAATTTCTGTATCCATTTGAACCTCCTGTCTTTAATTTGTTCAGTTGCTGAGTCATATTCCACCAACAATTTATAAAAAGGACTCGGCGTATGTTCTGCATGTTGCATTATAAAGTTTTCAAATTCAGTTACACTAAATCATCCTTGATTTTGCAGTTGCTTTAAAAAGCATACTGTTTATTTGAAATTATTAAAAACAAGCCAGATGGTTCTGCTTATCCCAAAAAAGTTTATCTTTGTCCTATTAACCAAATGTTGTTGTTCACCTCCACCTCCTCCTTCTTTTTCTTCTTCTTTTTCCTCCTCCTCCTCCTCCTCCTCCTCCTCCTCCTCCTCCTCCTCTTCTTCTTCTTCTTCTTCTTCTTCTTCTTCTTCTTCTTCTTCTTCTTCTTCTTCTTCTTCTTCTTCTTCTTCTTCTTCTTCTTCTTCTTCTCCTCCTCCTCCTCCTCCTCCTCCTCCTCCTCCTCCTCCTCCTCCTCCTCCTCCTCCTCCTGCTGAGTCAACCTCTTCTCCAAAACATCTGAAGGCTGGACGAGCAACCTAGGACTAAGAAGAAATTTCCTGACGGTGAGAGTAATTAATCCATACAATGACTTGCCTGCAGAAGTGGTGGGCGCTCCAAGAAGAGATTGGGCAGCCATTTGTCTGAAATGATATAGGCTCTACTGCCTGGGGTTGGACTAGAAGACCTCCAAGGTCCCTTCAAACTTTGTTATTTTGCTCTATTTCATTCATGACAAGAAATAATCAATAATGAAAAAAGGGGTTGATATTTTCTCCATATTTTCCCCAGATTTTTAATGCACTGCTCATGATAAGACAATCTCTCCTAACCTATTCTAGTCCCACCTTAGGCATGAAAGTTGGCTGAGTGACTTTGGGCCAATCACCAGGAGACTGTGATTTCAAGTCCCACCTTAGCCATGAAAGCAAGCTGGGTGACTTTGGGCCAAACACTGGCTGACTGTGAATTCTAGTCCTGCATTAGACATGAAAGCCAGCTGGGTGATTTTGTGTCAGTCCCTCACTCTTAGCCCAACCCACCTCACAGTGTTGTTGTGAGGAAAACAGAAAGAGGAAAGAGTATTAAACACATTTGCTGCCTTGAGTTATTTATAAAAATAAGAAACTCAGGTTTTTTTTAAAAAAAAATAAAATAATATCTGCAAGTCCTGGTCCCTCAAGAGTACAGAAAACCAATTTTAGGATGATATAATCCAATTTGTAATCCAGGTTAAACTGCTAATCTGATAATTTAGAAGTCCAGGTTGCCAGGCCACCTCGATTCCTGTGGTATCTTGAATTTAATCCTTGGACTTTTATTAGGCCATGTAAAGTGTTTTACTTGTTTCTGCTAGTCGTTTAATATTGTTTTTCAATTTTTATTGGAATCATTTGGAACAGAGAAATGCAACTTGATTGGATGTTCATTTTAATGGCTGCGATTGTTCTTAACCAAGACAGTTTTAACATCTTTGAACATCACCATCAGAGTTTTCCCGCTCTTTTAAAATAGATTTTATTGTCTTTAGTTGAACAATTTCCCAGTTATTTAGCTCTTTGAGCAGTGATATTAAACCCCCATGGTTTTGTTTAAATAGTGTTTTTCCACCTCGCTTAAACTTCATGTCAACATTTTGAGTTTTACTCTTATTGATCCATGAATCCACAGTTCTCACTCATGGCATTAATGGACAGACTCAAATTATCCTCATCCTCGATTTACGACCACAATTGAGCTCAACAGTTCTGCCACTAAGAGAGAGTTACCCCGTGCTCTACTTAACAATCCATGCATTTGTTTCATGACTACATCGGGGAAAGAAGACGCTGTAACTCACCTAGGGCACTTAACAGCTGTCACGATTTCTGAGCCTAATGGGCAGGCTCCATTATGGACGTAAGCTGAGGACTACCTGTACATCAATTTCAATTCCAGAATCAGGAACAGAGGCCTCTCTTTCTTTACATTCCTGGGCATTCTTCTTGATTTAGATTTTTATACATTTCTTGGGCATGGATAAGCTTGAAATCCATAGGACACTGCAAACAAAGGAAATTGTAGACTCAGTGAGACAGTGAACTATTAATAGCTGCATCAACAAAGGGATAGAATCAGGATCACGTGAAGTATTAATACCATTTTACAAGGCCTTGGTAAGGCCACACTTGGAATCCTGCATCCAGTTTTGGTCACCACAATGTAAAAAAGATGTTGAGACTCTAGAAAGAGTACAGAGAAGAGCAACAAAGATGATTAGGGGACTGGAGGCTAAAACATATAAGGAACGGTTGCTGGAATTGGGTATGTCTTGTTTAATGAAGAGAAGGACGAGGGGTGACATGATAGCAGCCTTCCAATATCTCAGGGGCTGCCCCAAAGAAGACGGAGTCAAGCTATTCTCCAAAGTGCCCGAAGGCAGGACAAGAAGCAACGGATGGAAACTAGTCAAGGAGAGAAGCAACCTGGAACTAAGGAGAAACTTCCTGACAGTTAGAACAATTAACCAGTGGAACAACCTGCCTCCAGAAGCGGTGAATGCTCCAACACTGGAAGTTTTTAAGAAGAGACTGGCCAGCCATTTCTCTGAAATGGTGTAAGGTCTCTTGCTTAAGTAGGCGGCTGGATTAGAAGACCTTCAAGGTCCCTTCCAGCTTTATTGTTGTTGTTGTTGTTGTTGTTGTTGTTAATCCGAAGCACAGTTCCACTTGTTGAGATATAGGCACCTCACAAGCCTTGAGGAAGAATTTTAATCAATTTGCACTTGTGATCAGATGAAGGTCAGTCTTGATTAAGATCCATCTAAGAGGTTTAATCTCTTTATTGCGGGGAAGAAGATCTCTGAGTGCTGCTTCAGAATAACAATGTTCAAGCAGGGAGGTGAATTCAAGGGTAGAGGAAGAAAAAGGATTAAAAAAAAAATGGAGGTAGATTTGCCTCTTTCTAAAATCCCAAGATAGCCATGAGGTAAAACAAGGAGAAATGAGAATTTTTTTTTCTTTCTGAAAGCTACAACAGCATAAAAGTAACTGTATAATGAGAACAGATACCACATTCTTATATTCTTATATACTATATATTATGTATTACAGCTAGCACTGATGATGTTATCTACCTGGGAAATGAAACATCCAGAAGAAAACAGCCAAAGAGAACCATGGAATGCACAATCCTCCTCCTCCTCCTCCTCCTCCTCCTCCTCCTCCTCCTCCTCCCACTTTGATAAGATAAGATAACCTTTATTGTCATTTTTTACTGTGGGCACAATGGCACATGTTAAAAATGAAATTCTGTTGCCTGCTCTCAACACACCTATAAACATAACACACCTATAGACATCCTATCTACAACATCTGTATAGACACCCTTACATATAAGTAACATATAAATATTATTCACTGCCCATCTTGAATACATAACGGAAGGAGGAAGCTTGAGAGTTCACAAGGTTAATGCTGTATGGAGTGAAACTGTGGCTGAATCGGGATGTTCTGCTGCGGATACCACGAAGCCTCCTCCTCCCAGAAGGGAACAAGGAAAACAGGTCGTGGAGAGGGTGTGTAGTGTCCCAGACAATCTTGCAGACCCTGCTCAAGCAACGCTTCTGTGCCACATCCTGGGTGGAGGGGAGGGTACTGCCAATGATCTTTTCTGCCGTCCTCACCACTCTCTGCACCGCCTTCCTGTCCGAAGCAGGGATGCTTCCAAACCAGGATGCATTATGTGAAGACCTAGCTTCCTGGGGAAGTCCATAATGCCAGGAGAAATGGAAATAAAGAGAACAAGATAGTCTCCCTCAAAAATGAAGCCATGGATCCAGTTATAACTGAGATGTGTGCACTTTTGGAAGGCATGAAGGGACAGGCTGGGCACAGATTGTCAGAAAACATATTGACTTGACACCAACTTGATAGCATATAATCAGTCAAAATGTATGATCTGCACTTGTTTCTTACCCGCTTTTGTGTCTTTTTCAAAGAGCTGGTTTTATCCTTTAAAGCCGACAGATTCAACCAAGATATCTCCGGGAATGATTTCTCCATCCAGGTGGACCCTTCCTGACCTGTAATTAGCAGATTAGAGAATCTGCTAATAGATCCAGACTTTTGCAAAATTAATGTGATGGAAGCCCACCAACACTTTTTCTTTGTAACTCAGTCTTTTCAACTTGGCAATATAAGATGTGTGGACATCAACTCCCAGAATTCCTCAGCCAGCATGGTGGAGGAATTGCCTTATTGGTGAGAAGAGTGACATAGAAGTTTAACAACAACAACAACAATAAGCTCCCCAATTTCTCCATTAATAAAAAGGTAAAGGTAAAGGTTCCCCCGCACATGCGTGCTAGTCGTTTCCAATTCTAGGGGCCGGTGCTCATCTCCGTTTCAAAGCCGAAGAACTAGCGCTTGTCCGAGGACGTCTCCGTGGTCATGTGGCCGGCATGACTAGACGCCAAAGGCGCACGGAACGCTGTTACCTTCCCACCGTAGCGGTCCCTATTTTTCTACTCACATTTTTACGTGCTTTCGAACTGCTAGGTTGGCAGAAGCTGGGACGAGTAACAGGCGCTCACTCTGCTATGCGGCACTCGGGATTCGACCCACCAAACTGCCGACCTTCTGATCGACAGGCTCAGCATCCTAACCCACTGAATACACTCACCATAACTCCTATGGCTACCCCTATTCTTACCCCTACCCCTAACCCCTACCCTAGTCCTAGCCCTAGCCCTAGCCCTAACTCTAACAGTAACCCTAACCCCTAGTGTAATCCTAGCCCTAGCCCTAATCCTAGCCCTAACTCTAACCCCTACTCTAATCCTAGCCCTAGGCCTAACCCTAATCAGAACCTCTATCCTAACCCTATCCTTACCCCTAACCTTAACCCCAATTCCAACCCCCACCCATACACCTAACCCTACTCCTATCCCAATCCAAACCCCTAACCCTAACCACAACCCTAACCTCAACCCCAACGTACTATAACCCATGCCTGGTCTTTGATCTGGCCTAACTCAAAGGATATCAATCTTGGAAGGATCTTTCTCTCCTTCATTTTACACTAAAGAAATGTTATTTGGCATTTCTTCCTGAGGACCCTGTAACCTTTATCAACATTTGCCCTGAATCTCTTTCTTATTTCTTTACAGGATTTTACTTTATTTATTTATCCTGTTGTTTTAATGTTATTTGCCACTCAATATCTATGGAGATTCTCTTGGAAAAAAAGCACCTTCAGGATATTTTGTGATTCTTTATTCTGGACTTCCATTTTGGACCTTGGATCTTTGATTGGAATTTGCTGATTGCAACTGTGGAGAGTCGGTTGATTACGGGACTGAATAATGGAATCCCGCTGGTGTCGGCCTTCGGTCAGCCCCTGAAGCTGTGCCAAATGAATCTCAGAGGGCAGCCTCATTCCCTCAGAGAGAATGGCAGGCCTGTGACATGATATGAAATATTGTATGCAGAAGTCATCTGCTGCAATTGATCTCACCGGTTGTAAATATCCCCAAAGGCACATATCAAGTTGAGCAGAAGATGGATGAGCAGAAGGGAGAAACCCATGAACAAATCAATGCAACCCAGTGGGAAATGTGCTTGGTTCAGATCCCCATTGTGTGCAAAAAAGGGAGGGAGGGAGGGAGGGAGGGAGGGGAGGAAGGAAGATGGGAAGGAGAAAGGAGAGAGAGAGATGGCAAGAGGAATGGGAGAGAGGGAGGAAGAACAGGCAGATGGGAAGAAGAGAGAGACAGAAGAAAAGAAGTCAGGCAAGAAGGAAGGAAGGAGTGTTGGGAAGAAGGAAGGAAGGAGAGAGACATGGGAAGAAGGAAGGAAGGATGGGGAGAGATTGGAGGTGGGAGGGAAGGGAGGAAAGAAAGAAGGAAAGAGATGGGAAGAAGGATGCAAGAAAGGGAGGAAGGAGAGACAGACATGGAAAGGAGGGTGGAAGGAGAGATAGGGGAAAGGGAAAAAGGAAGGCAGGCAGACAGGCAGATGGGAGGGAAGGAAGGAAGGAAGGAAGGAAGGAAGGAAGGAGAAAGGAGAGAAGAAGGAAGGGGAGAGAGAGGGGAAGAAGGATGGAAGAAAGGAAGGGAGGTGGAAAGAAGAAAGGAAGGAGAGGAAGAAGGGGAAAAAGCAGGTGGGAAGGAAGGAAGGAAGGAAGGAAGGAAGGAAGGAAGTCAAAGAAGACAATGGGAATGGGAATAGGATGGAAGAAGCAGGACAGCTGACCTCAACCTGAGGAATTTCTCTGCTTCCTGGGCTAAGTATAATTAAAAATCTTTCACTTTTAAAGCTCTCTCCCTTTTCCACACAGGCTCCTTAATAGCTCTGTGCACTATAGACTGATGATGTTCTAAAAACAGAAGCCGGGCCATCAGCCTCCTTTCCGTGCATTTATTCAGAGTCTTCCAAACGCAGCCCTTGAAAAACCCAGAGGTAATTTGATCTCAACACATCAATGCAACCTTTTCAGCATTTCCCTTGCTGTATGCTTGCTCTCTTCAGCTGCTGCAGATGTGGTCAAAGTGGCTTATTAAATTCAGATATCCCCCACTCCCACCCCCGTTCTGAAGGAGAGGCAGTGTTTTTCATGGTCACAAAAAAAGAAAAAAAAAACGAAAAAAAACCCCTCCCTATTATGGAACATCTGAATGGAAAGAACGAAGGTTTTGGTTAAAATCTAAAAGATCCTAACAGCTCCAGTTTGACCCCATTTTGATTTACAGGTAGTCAGTCCTCTATGACCACTACAGAGCCCAAAATTTCTGCTGCTAAGTGAGACAGTTGCTCAATGAATACTACTCCATTGTATAATCTTTCTTGCCATAGTTGCTAAGGAAATCACCAAAGTTGTTAGGTTAGTAAGGTTCTGAAATGGGATCACATGACCCTCCCCGGGATACAGCCACCATCACACATATGAGTCAGTTGCCAAGCATCTGAATTTTGATCGTGCGACCATAGGGAGGCTGCAACGGTCGTTAAGTGTGAAAAACGGCCTGTTATTTCCGGGCGGTTGTAACTTCAAACGGTCACTAAATGGACAGTGGCAAATCAAGTATTAGCTGCAATGGGCTTAAGGACCACTTAGAACAGGGGGTCTTCAAACTTGGCCCATTTATGACTTGTGGTCTTCAACTCCCAGAATTCCTCAGCCAGGTGCCTGGCTGAGGAATTCTGGGAGTTGAAGTCCACAAGTCATAAAAGGGCCAAGTTTGAAGACCACCGACTTAAAAACAAAGAAAATGGATGGCTGGGGAAAAAAATACCAGCTGTCCGTCAAATCTGCCCTTTGAGTTTTTTTGTTACTTTGCTTCTGTTTTCTTATTTATTTACTTTTAACTATCAGTTATTGTAATAATATGATATAATAATAATAAAGTTGGAAGGGACGTTGGAGGTCATCTAGTCCAGCCCCCTGCTCAGGCAGGAAACCCTATATATCATTTCAGACTAATGGCTGTCCAGTCTCTTCTTAAAAACTTCCAGTGCTGGAGCATTCACCGCTTCTGGAGGCCGGTTGTTTCACTGGTTAATTGTTCTCACTGTCAGGAAATTTCTCCTTAGTTCTAGGTTGCTTCTCTCTTTTATTTATATGCCGACTCTAAAAAAACTGTTTAGGGAGGGCTGTAAAGCACTATGACGCAGTATATACGTCTAAGTGCCATTGCTATGTTGAAGGAAAAGTCTTCATCATAGTTCAGTCCAAGCCGGGAATAAACAACATGGCAACTGCTTTAGAAACAAGTTTGCAGTTTATTGAAGAAGAGAGCCAGACAGGAAGATGGCTCTGGAAGTAAAGAGAGAGAGAGAGCACATGTAGGGAGTGGGTTTTTATACCCTCTGGAGCCTTTTGTTTGGAGTTGTTTCCTGTTCCTGTTTGAGGCTTTGTATTTCCTGTGTCATGTATTTTGACCTGAGTCTGAGTGTGTCTCTTTGGCATCTGTGGGTTAATCCTATTATGTCCTGTCCTAGAGTTTGGGTGGGGTATGTAGAATTTGGATGTCTTTGCCTTCCTAAGCTTCTAGCTGGAGGCCTCCAACCTTCCTGAATGGATTATTTACATCTGCATTTCTACAGAGCTGGTTTCTACTTGGCAGAGGGAGACCTGGGGCTATTAAGAAAAACTGGGCATGCTTTTCTGCCTCTTTAAGGTCCTTTGAGAAAATATATTTTTCTGCCCTTTTAATATTTCCTTCTCTGGGGGGCTGACTTCCCACAGTTATTTATTATTTTATTACCGGTATTAATTTTCCATGCATTTATGCATTTTTAATAAGTATTGGGTTCAGTTAACGACCACCACGAAAGAGTGAAATTGGGCGCAGTCACCTGGCGACCCACTTAACAAATGGCCTGGCTTACGACCAGATTTCCAAGCTCAATTATGGTCATAAGTTGAGGACTTACCTGTACTGTCACTAAGTGAGGACTACCGGTATGGAAATAACCTGGAAATAACAAAATGGCTGGAACCATTCAGCTCCCTGAGGACCATCTGTAGATACCCAGTTTCTTTAAAATTAAATTTTCTTGCATCAGGCTGAGCTTCTATTTCAGTTCTGACCTTGGGCTGAATTTACAGCTACAAAAAATGAGCTGGTTGGATTTAGTGCAGTAATAAGCCAGATAATAACATGCAGTTTGTGAGGTTAAAACAGGTGGCAAAGAATTTAAAATATATCGGAAAGTACTTAGAGAGGGAATGGAGCTAGGTAGCAGGGATGCAGCCTTACTATAAGTTATCCTTGGTTGAACATTTTGAACACATAACACAGAACACAGAAATATTCAGCTGCACAGCAAGTAGTCCTTGAATTATAACCATTCATTTAGTGGCCATTCAAAGATACAACAGCCCTGAAAAAAGTGACACATGACCATTTTTCACACTTAAAGCTGTTGCACGATCACAATTCAAATGCTTGCCAACTGGCTCGTATTTATGACGGTCACACTTTCCCTGGGTCATTTTGAGACTTTCTGTCAAGCAAACAGGGCAAGCCAGATTCACTTAACGACCGTGTTAGTAACTTAACCGTTGCAGTCATTCACTTAAAAACTGTGGCAAGAAAGGTCGTACAATGGGGCGAACCTCATTTAACAAATGTCTCGCAGAGGAAAAGAAATTTTGGCCTCAGCTGTAGTTCCAAATCACACGAGCACCTAGTCCCAAAAGACAAAATGGTAGACATGACTGCTCAATCCAAGCCCTCTCCTTTGTCCTGCGTGCAAATGTGGCAGCCATCTTGATTTTTTTGACCACCTGGTCCTTGAGTGCCCCTGTAGGGTTGCCATTGTTCTAAATCTTTCCTTCCAAATTAAGGGCGTAAAATTCAGTTGTGGGCCTGCCTCCTGGGGCTTGAGCAAGGTGAACGGATATAAAGTCCCGATTTCCTACTATCAGAAGAATAATTTGGGATTGCAACTTGAGCCGGGGTTATGTAAGAATAAATAAAAATGAGATCCAGACAGCTGTGAGGAAAGAAGAAATATATATATTCCTAAAAGCAAAGAGTTTGCCTTTAGAGGCAGCTGCAGAGAAATGGGGTAGAGTAACACTGTTTTATAGGGAAACATGTCCTGGGTGTGGAGAGGTCTACATGCTAATTTTAGCGTAACAGTTGAAGGGCGTCTGTGTAAGCATGTGCTCTATGATGTTTATTCTTATGAACATACAGTTCTGCTAGGAGACTTAATTTAATTAACTTTATTTATGTTTATAGGCCTTTTCCTTTGATATGTGGGTTGTTGTTAGTTGCGAAGTCATGTCCGACCCATCGCGACCCCATGGACCACGTTCCTCCAGGCCTTCCTGTCCTCTACCATCTTCTGGAGTCCATTTAGGCTCACGCCTACTGCTACAGTGACTCCATCCAGCCACC
>JAKJMR010037080.1:0-20149 GCA_024449315.1 Daboia siamensis
ATAATAATAATAATAATAATAATAATAATAATAATAATAATAATAATTTTATTTATATACCACCCTTCTCCCGAAGGACTCAGGGCGGTGTACAGGGCAAATATATAAACATACAAAAATACAAAAGTTAAAAAAGAATTAAACATGCACGACTAAAATCAAATACAAACATTAAAAAACCATCCATCCCTCATCAGGCCAGGCCGGATTGTACAAATAAAAATGTCTTCAAATCGCGACGGAAGGAGCGAAGGTCGGGCGCCATCCGGAGGTCAACCGGCAGCTGATTCCATAGCTCCGGGGCGCCCACAGAGAAGGATCTCCCCCTGGGGGCCACCAATCGACATTCTCTGATCGGTGGCACTCTGAGGAGACCCTCTCTGTGAGAACGCACAGGGCGGAGGGAAGTTGATGCCGGCAGCAGGTGATCCCTAAGGTACTCCGGACCCGTGCCATGAAGGGCCTTAAACACCATTACCAGTACCTTGAATCTCACCCGGAAGACAACTGGTAACCAATGCAGCTCACGGAGCAGAGGTGTTATATGGGAGTATCGGGAGACTCCCAACACAACTCTCGCGGCTGCATTCTGTACCAGCTGGAGCCTCCGAGTGGTCTTCAAGGGCAGCCCCATGTAGAGAGCATTGCAGTAGTCAAGGCGAGAGGTCACGAGCGCATGAGTGACCGTACACAAGGCATCCCGGTCAAGATAGGGCCGCAACTGGCGCACCAGGTGAACCTGGGCGAAGGCCCCCCTAGTCACAGCCACTATGTGATCTTCCAAAGTAAGCCGTGAATCTAGGAGGACTCCCAAGTTGCGGGCCCTATCTACAGGGGGTAATAATTCATCCCCCATAGAAAGTGATGGAATGTTTTGAATATCCCGGGATGCAGGTATGCACAGCCACTCAGTCTTGTCGGGGTTGAGTTGAAATCTGTTACTCCCCATCCAGACCCGGACCGCCTCCAGGCAGCGGGACATCACGTCGAGGGCATCACTGGGGTGGTTTGGGGTAGAAAGAAAAAGCTGGGTATCATCAGCATACTGATGATACCCAACTCCAAAACCACGAATGATCTCACCCAGCGGTTTCATATAGATGTTGAACAGGAGAGGCGAGAGGACCAACCCCTGGGGAACTCCACAAATGAGAGACCTCGAGGTCGACCTCTGTCCCCCTGCCAATACCGACTGCGAACGTCCCAGGAGATAGGAGAAGAACCACCGCAAAACTGTGCCTCCCACTCCCAATCCCCTGAGATGCCGCAGCAGGATACCATGGTCGATGGTATCGAACGCCGCTGAGAGGTCTAATAGGACTAGGACAGAGGAATGTCCCCTGTCCCGAGCCCTCCAGAGATCATTCACCAGAGCGACCAATGCCGTCTCCGTGCTGTACCCGGGCCTGAAACCCGATTGGTACGGGTCTAGATAATCCGCTTCATCCAGGGCCAGAGGGAGCTGATGTGCCACCACACTCTCAACAAACTTCGCAAGAAAACGAAGGTTGGAGACCGGGCGAAAGTTATTCAACACAGCTGGGTCCAAGGCAGGCTTCTTGAGGAGGGGTCTCACCACCACCTCTTTCAAGAAACAGTTGCGGACAAAACTTTATCCTTTTCTTGAATATTCTTTGCAAATTCCACCAAATTTTAATCC
Source organism: Daboia siamensis (assembly GCA_024449315.1). Classification (NCBI taxonomy): domain Eukaryota; kingdom Metazoa; phylum Chordata; class Lepidosauria; order Squamata; family Viperidae; genus Daboia; species Daboia siamensis. Next base: position 1,661 of record JAKJMR010037080.1, read on the forward strand.
AAAAAGCTTTAACCCAGACATGTCAAACACAAGGCCCGGGGGCCGGATGCGGCCCACGAAGTGGTTTCATGCGGCCCGCGAAGCCATCCTGGAAACAGTGAGGGAACGGCCCCCACTGCCTTGGCCCTGGCCCAGAGACCCTTCTTCTGCCAGAGACCCTCAGATCTGTCCCACTCCTGCCCAGGCCCCCATAGGCACCCTTGATGCCAACGATGTAGAGCTGGCCATGCCCACCCAGTAGGCCATACGCACTCTAGCCACGCCAACCCAGTAGGCCACGCCTACCCTGGTCATACCCACCCGGCCCCTTGAAGGCAACCGCAATGCTGATGCGGCCCTCAATGAAATTGAGTTTGACACCCCTGCTTTAACCCTTTTACAAGTCCACCATATATGAAAATACGTTGCATCCTCACAACCACACCTCCAACATTTGGGCTAGAAGTTCGGATACATACTTGCTAATTTTTTAAGATCTGCCACTTATAAAACATTTTGTAAAAGTTCTCTCTTAGATTTTGGGCCTGTGTAAATTTTACATTTCTCACCCAGATCTTTTCCCAAGTATCCATTGTAATAACTTCTTGAAAATTCTGAGCCCACTTTATCATACAATCTTTAACAAGGTCCGTCTCTGAATCAATTTCTATCAATGCAAGATATATCCTTTTTATATGTGCTTGACCTTGATCTTTAATTTGCTTTACCAAATTTTCATCAATCATTGAAAAACCAGTTTTCTGGTCCTCTTTCCACCTAGCCTGTAATTGCCCATACTGAAACCAAGTTTTACAATCTTTTCTTCTTTTAAGATGTTGTATGACTTTAATTGCCATACATTCTTCTCAAAACTTAAAATTTCCTTATATGTAATCACATCATATTTAAATCCAACATTTATATTTTCTATTGCATGTTTAAGTATTGCCCAAATAGGTATCTTATAATTTAACTTATGTCTATACTTTTTCCAAACTCGCAACAGAGCATACCTTAAAATATGTATCTTAAACACGTTATCCACCTTCTTATCATACAATAAAAATGCATGCCATCCAAATAACAAGTCATAACCCTCAAGATTTAATAATCTCACTTGTGTTAAATTAAACCAGTCACTAATCGCTGACAAGGCAGCAGCCTCATAATATAATTTGAAATTAGGCATTTTAAGACCACCTCTTTCACGCGTATCTTGCATTATCTTAAATTTAACTCGTGGCTTTTTCCCTGCCCAAACAAATTTATTAACTCCTTTCTGCCATTCCTCCAAATTTAAATCCTTTTTAAGTATAGGTATCATTTGAAATAAAAATAAAAATTTTGGCAAAACATTCATTTTCACTGCTGCAATTCTTCCCAGTAAAGATAATTGTAATTTTTTCCAACTATCTAATTCTTTTTGTACTTTTCCCCATAACTTTTCATAATTATTTTTATATAACTTCACATTTGAGGCTGACAAATATATCCCCAAATATTTAACCCTTTTAACTATTTCAAATCCCGTTAGCTCTTCTAAAACAGCCTTTTGTGATACTGTCATATTTTTAGACAATATTTTAGTTTTTTGTATATTGATCTTGAATCCAGAAACTTTCCCATATTGCGTTATTATCTCCATCAATTCTACAACTGAATAATCGGGCTGAGTTACCGTAACAACCAGATCATCTACAAACGCCCTCAATCTATAATTCTGATCTCTTATTTGGATTCCCTTAATTTTATCCGAATCACATATTTTAATCAGTAATATTTCCAATGTTAAAACAAATAATAGAGGTGACAATGGGCACCCCTGCCTTGTACCTTTTTCAATATTGCATAATTCAGTCAGACTATTATTAACTATTATACGGGCTGTTTGCTTTTCATATATTGCCCTAACTGGTTGTAAAAATTTATCCCCAAATTCCATTTTCTCTAATACTTTCATCAAAAATTGCCAATCCAATTGATCAAAGGCTTTTTCTGCATCCAAAAAGATCAGCGCTGCAGGGATCTGATTCTTTCCAAAAATTCCAATAAATCTACAATATGTCTCACATTGCTCTTCATTTGTCTGCCACTTATAAATCCAGTTTGATCACCATGAATTACTTGTTGTATTACCCTCATTAATCTGTTAGCTAAAATTTTTGCAAATATCTTGTAGTCCGTATTCAAAAGTGATATTGGCCTATAATTTTTGGCTTGGGTGACATCCTGGTCTTCCTTCGGGATCAAAGAAATAAAAGCAGTCTTCCAAGATGGAGGTACCCCTCCTCCCATTTGAATTGTCTGAAACAATTCCCTTAAAGGCTTCACCATTTCTAACTGTAAATTTTTATAATACACAGCAGTCAATCCATCAGTGCCTGGCGCTTTACCCACTTTCAGTTGTTTGATTGCTAAAAAAAATTCTTCATCAGTTATCAATTGATTCATCCCTTCCTTTTGTTCTTGCGTAAGAACAAGAATATTAGCTCTTTTCAAATAATTATCTATGTCTAGATCTCTAATCTTATCTCTAGTATACAACTTAGAATAAAAATGAACAAAAGTCTTTTTAATAAGACTCTGCTGGTACACTACTTTACCCTTATGTTCTATTCTATCTATATTAGAAACCCTTTGCTTCTTCCTTAACAAGTAAGCTAACCATCTACCTGGTTTATTAGCATTACAAAAAGTATTATGTCTTAACATACCGTAAGTTAGTTGCCACTTGATCTGCCATTAACTTATCAAATTGACCCCTTAATAAAGTAATTACCTCTTTAATCTTCCCATCAGATGAATTCAAAATTAAAGCCTTTTCTTTTTCCTTAATTTCATCCTCTAATTCTTTCCTCCTAAATTCCAATTTACGTCTATATTTATTGTTCAAATATATTAATACACCTCTCATATAAGCTTTACTTGCATCCCAACCATCTCAATAGAAGTACTTTTATGCATATTAATTTTAAAAAAATTCCTTCATCTGTTTTTTACACTCTTCCACATTTTCCTTGTATCTAAACAAATTTTCATTTAAGCGCCAGGATCGCCTATCCCTATTATCTTTATCTATCTCTAACCATACTGGACTATGATCAGATATAGTTCTTGGGCAAATCTTGATCTTCTTAATCCTAGAAAAAAAATCATTAGTGATTAATACAAAATCAATCCTAGAAAAAGATTGATGCCTGTCGGAGAAAAAAGTAAAGTCTTTTTCTTCCAAATTCCTCTCTCTCCAAACGTCTCTCAATTCCAAGTCATCCTTCATTTCAAAAAAAGATTTAGGCAGTTTAGCATGACTTGGGGTGCTTTTTAAAAAAAAAACCCTTGTCCATTTGTATATCCAGGACGCCGTTCCAATCTCCCATAAAAATACAAGATTTATAATCCCACTGAATAATCTTGCTGTGTAATAAATTATAAAAATCTCCTTGCTGTTGATTAGGAGCGTATAATCCAACCAAAAGCATTTTCTTGCCTTCCATTAATAATTCAATTATAACGTATCATCCTTGTTTATCTACTTCAATTAAACTCGCTGTTAAAGTATTCTTAACATAAATAACAACTCCATTTTTCTTGTCAGGCACAGAAACCATAAACTGTGTGGCCAGCCTAAAGTTTACCAAGTACTTTTGATCAGCCACTCGAATATGTATTTCCTGTAAGCAAATAACATCGTTTTTAAATTGCTTTAGATATTGAAATACTTTCTTTCTCTTATGTGGTGAATTTAAACCATTAACATTCCAAGTTAGAAGCTTTGTCGCCATCTTTCGCGACCTGAAGCTTTTGAAGAGCTTCTTCCAAAATCACCTGCACTCTCTTTGGTCGCACTCCTCCCACTGCTTCACTGTAAATAAGTTTTTGAGGTGCCATCATAACTCTCTGCTGTTCTTGCTCTTGCTCTTGTCTCATTCGTCTAGCAGCAGCACGTGTCATTCTTTGATCTCTAACCTCCTCCGATGATACTGAAATTTGATCCACTCCTGTAACTTTCTGAAATTCTCGAACTTTCATCTGCGTAGCTCCTTCAGCACCTTGTGCATTCTTACTTTGTGATTGGCGCTCTCCCTCACCATTCTTCTTTTGGGATTCCAAAAGTGGTATAGGGACTGCCTTTAAAACATTAGTATAAAAATCACGTGCCTAAATACATCACCACCATACCCACTGGAATTTCCCATCTGAACTGAATATCCCGTCTTCTTAATTCTTGTGCCAAAAAAGCAAACTCCTTTCTTCTTCTTAAAATCTTTGGAGGGATCTCTTTTAAAATCAAAACTTCTTGCTCTGCAATTGCAAATTTACTATTATAAAAAGCTTGAATGACCTCATTTCTGATTGCTCTCTTTGTAAAATAAACCACCACATCTCTAGGTAATTTCCTTTGTCTTGCAATCCATGAATTAACATGAAATATTTTGTCTATATCCACCATAATATCTTCTGCTGAATGTCCCAAAATGCCTTCCAGGGCTTCTGAAACTACTTTTTTCAGATTTTCCTTAGAATCCTCTTTTAAGCCCCTAATTCTCACAGCAAACTCCATCTCATGGTATTGGACCATGGTTAAATCGTCGTCAATCTTATCCATCACAGTTTCAGCATCCGTCATTTTAGCATCTAATCTGATGTTATTATGACTAAGTTCTTCTACTCTCTTGTCCAAGCGCTCAATGAAAACGGCCATGCCTTGAAATGCAAGTAATATGTCTGCCCTCATTTCTGTTAGCTTCTCATCCATAAGTTCTGTAAGCTTCTCATCCATAAGTTCAATTAATTGTTGAGATTGCTTTTTCATAGCCTCTTGCAAAACATCCTGCAAATCTTTTACTGTCAAAGCTGGTACAGGTGCAGGGGGAGGGGGCATTAAAGCCTGTAACGAAGATTGCTGCACTGGGGAAGCCCCCGCACTTCTAGGAACTTTAGATGATTTGGCAGCCATTTTCACCCACTCAATTCTGTTACGCACTTTCACTTTTAAAAAAAGATCATATACTTGCTCCGACATGATTCTCCTGTACAGCTTTGCCTGCATCCAAGTAATCCAAAGTTCACTCTCGCTGGCAGGGATGGTTGCTGCACCCTGCTCTGCTGCAAAGGCCTGGAGCAGAGCGTCCCGATGTCCAGAGCAAACTCAGGCTTCAGGGGGACTCAATCCTTCAACCACCAGAGTTTAAACTCTGGCGATCTGGGAGAGCTCTACCCCTGCCTGGGCGCTCACCCCCTCCTCTTCTCCCGAGGAACGGGCTTCCGAGCCACCAAAATAGCTGATCGTCGCTGTTTACGGAAACAACGGGGCTGACAGCCTGAATGGCTGTCGGCGGCAGAGCCTTGCCACCCGGAAGTCCGGCAATTGGACGTTCTGATCAGGAGAGGTACCAGAGCCCCGGGGCCACTTAGTGTAGGGTTTTGCTCCAGCCGTTGGAGCGTTTGCCACACGGGAGCTCACCAGCCCCTTAAGTCCAAACTGCGACTTCAAGTCAAATTGCAAGGCATTCCTTGCAGGATGGAACTGGACACTAGTTCAGCTGTGTCCATCATTTCTCTCAAAACCTTCAATTTCATCTGCAACCGCAGCAAGAGGTGGCCCAAGCTTAGGCCATCTGACATCATCCTGACTGACTTCCAAAACTCCTGATTTGATTTGATTTGATTTATTATATTTATATGCCACCCTTCTCCCTGAGGACTCAGGGCGGCTCACAAAAATAAAACTAAAAAAGAACATGAAAATACAAAATTTTTTAAAAAATTAAACAGTAGATATGTTCAATACATAGTAATTTAACCCCATAAAACCAAATTTAAAACCATAGTCAGTCCAGGCCCGATTGTTGAAACATCCATGTCTTCAGGTCACAGCCAAAGGACCGAAGGTCGGGGGCCATCTGCAGCTCCGGAAGCAACTCATTCCAGAGGGTTGGCGCACCCACAGAGAAGGCTCTCCTCCTAGGGGTCGCCAGCCAGCATCGCTTAACCGACGGAACTCTGAGGAGGCCGACTGTGGGAGCGAACCGGGCAATGGGAGGTTGACAATGGCAGCAGGTGGTCTCGCAAATACCCCAGGCCTAAGCCATGTAGGGCTTTAAAGGTAATTACTAGCACCTTGAATCGCACCTGGAGGACAACCGGAAGCCAATGAAGCTCGTGCAGGAGTGGAGTAACATGGGAGTATCGAGGAAATCGCATAAGAACCCGCGAGGCCACATTTTGCACCAGCTGAAGCCTCCGGGTGTATTTCAAGGGCAGCCCCATGTAGACAGCAAGCAATCCAGGTGAGAAGTGACAAGGGCATGGATGACCGTGCATAGGGCATCTCAGTCCAAAAAGAGGCACAACTGGTGCACCAGGCGAACCTGTGCAAAGGCCCCCCTGGTCACAGCAGTTAAATGATCTTCCAAATTAAGCCGTGAATCCAGGAGGACACCCATGTTGCAAGCCCCTTCAGAGGGGGGCAATACCTCCCCCCCATCAAAAGAGATGAAACATGTTGGACAATATGAGATGCCGGTATCCACAGCCACTCGGTCTTGGAGGGGTTCAGCTTGAGCCTGTTCCTTACCATCCAGACCCGTACCACCTCCAGGCACCAGGACATCATGTCAAGAGCATCACTGGGTTGGTTTGGGGTGGAGGTGAACAACTGGGTATCATCCGCATATTGGTGATACCTCACCCCAAAACCACGAATGATCTCACCCAGTGGCTTCATATAGATGGAGGGGGGCTTCATATACAGGAGGGGGGAGAGAACTGACCCCTGAGGCACCCCACAAGAAAGGGGCCTTGGGGTGGATCTCTGCCCCCCTGCCAATACAAACTATGAATGGCCCGAGAGGCACTGTAAAACAATGTCTCCCACTCCCAACCCCTCAAGCCGTCGCAGGGATTGATACCATGGTCGATGGTATCAAAAGCCGCTGAGAGGTCAAGTAGGACCAGGACAGAGGAACAGCCCCTGTCCCAGGCCCTCCAGAGATCATCTACCAGTGCGACCAATGCCGTTTCCGTGCTGTAACTGGGTCTGAAACCAGACTGGTATGGGTCCAGATAGTCCGCTTCATCCAGGAATTGCGGAAGCTGACGCGCCACAACACTCTCAACAACCTTCGCTACAAAGCAAAGGTAGGAGACAGGATGATAGTTAATCAACGAGGCCGGATCCAAGGCAGGCTTCTTGAGGAGAGGCCTCACCACCGCCTCTCTTAAGGCGGAGGGGAAGATACCTTCTATCAATGAAGCATTGAAAACTGCCTGGAGCCAGCCCCCTGTCACTTCCCCGGCAACCGAAACTAGTCAGGAGGGAAATGGATCCACTAAACAGGTTGTAGCACTCAGTCTGTGCATAATCCTGTCCACATCATCCAAAGAGGGTCAAATGCACCCAGATGGAATAACCAAGACCTGCCCCTTCCACTCCGCCGGATTCCACCCAGTTGGAGTCCAAACCAGACCGGATCTGAGCGATTTTGTCCTGCAGATACTGTACAAATTCCTCAGTCCTACCCTGCAAGGGGTCATCCCTCGGTCACTGATTAAGCAGTGAGCGGGTCACTCTAAACAGAGCAGCTGGGTTGTTATCTGCGGATGCGATGAGAGCGGAAAAATAAGCATGCTTTGCTGCTTCCATCATCACTAGGTAAGACTTAAGATAAGTTCTCAACTGTGTTCGGTCAGATTCGGATCTGCTGGACCTCCAATTGCTCTCTAGGCGTCTTTTCTGGCACTTCATCTCTCGGAGTCCCTTGGTAAACCAGGGGGCCACCTGGGATCCACGCCGGGTCAGAGGCCCCAAAGCACAACTTGATCCAAGGCCCCAGAAGCCGCCCTCTCCCAGGCTGCCACTAGGGCCTCGGTAGAGCCGTGGGCAAGGGAAGCAGGAAATGTCCCAAGCTCCGTCCAGAACCTCTCAGGGTCCATCAGATGCCTGGGGCGGAACCACCTGGTTGGTTCCACCTCCCAGCGGCGGGGGTGGCGTACTGAAAGTCTAGCCGGAGAAGAAAATGATCAGACCATGACAGGGGCTGGATGGTTAAATCACCCCTACCCAGATCATTAATCCACTGCCCAGAGATAAAAACCAGGTCGAGTGTGTGACCTCATTATGAGTCGGGTCCTGAATTATTTGAGTGAGGTCCATGGCTGTCATAGAAGACATGAACTCCCGAGCCAACTCAGACGCCTCACCCACAGAAGGCAAATTGAAATCCCCCAGAACTATAAGCCTGGGGAACTCAATTGCCAACCCGGGCAAGACGTCGAGGAGCTTGGGCAGGGCCGATGATACGCAGCTGGGAGACAGGAACATAATCAATAGGCCCAACTGAATGCCAGGACCCAACTTCAAAAGGAGAGATTCACACCCGCCTGAGGAACAGTGGCCACTTGCAGACAAAGACTCTCCCTAATAATAACCGCCACCCCCCCACCCCTGCCCTGGGCCCATGGCTGGTGAAGCACCCAGAAGCCCAGTGGGCATAACTCCGAGAGGGGGACATCTCCCTCTTGGCCCATCCAGGTCTCCGTGATGCAAACCAGGTCTGCGTTCTCCTCCTCAACAAGATCATGTATGAGGGGAGACTTGTTCACCATGGACCTGGCATTGAAATAAACCAACCTGAGCCCAGGGTTCTGCAATCCTATGCCCCCAGGGAAGCGAGAAGAGCAACGAGGGCGGTAACAGGCAACCGCTTGAAGACAGTGGTGGACCGTTCCCCAATAATGGTAAAGCCCTCTGCTCCCACACTCTCTGCCCTTCCCAATCACTGTCAAGATAGGGAGACCCTCTGCACTCGGAGCTGAGTCTGCCCCCAAACCCCTATTTCTCCCCCCCCGGTGACCGTCTGATGGTCTGGACTGCTGTCCAGGTCGAACTCCCCCAAGTTCGTTCCAGATCCCCAAGGCTTCCCCCCTCCCGGGTCCCCTTAAAATTTTATATAAAAAACTTAATAAAAATCCCCTCAGCCTCCTCTTTGAAGCATGCCATCTCTCATCAAGAAAGTTCTTATGTAGGACAGATGGGCGTTCATGTGAGAGGGGGGGATCTCGCAGCGAGTAAAGTTCTCTAAAAGTGTACACTGGCATACAAAGGAAGGCAGTAGCATCGGACAATGAAGGGTGCCAGCAGATGGAGTCAATGGAAAATTCAGTCGACATGTGGCAGGTCCCAGAGCCATAATCGTGGTAAGAATGGAGTAGTCTATGGTGGCGGCAGCAAGACCCATAACAGGTGATGATGACAAGTCTAAAAAAGGGGGAGGCGGCCTGATGACAATGGACCCAAAACAACAAGATTCAAGCAGAGAAACAAGGGCAGCAGCAGCCTCCGCAGCAGCAGGGAAAGCAGCAACAGCAGACCCCACAGCTGCAGCCACAGGGCCAGCAGGACAAGGTCCACTGCACTCACAGAGCCAAACTCACTGAGTGGCAGAGGAGGAGGGGGGAAACAACACCGAGGCTCCCTTCCCCCTGCCACAACCCTGATCTCGGTAAAAACAAACAGGCACGAACAGAGCCCAAAATTCCGACAAAGATCACTTGCCACACCTCTGCTCGGCTTGGATGAGCAGGGAAACAGTCGAGTCAGCCCCGCCCAGCTGCCAGCGTCCTCTCACCAGTGAGTTAGAAAGTTGGCTTCTCCGGCTTCTCCTCCCCTATCCTCAGCCATTCCATCAAAGGCGAGGCCACTTTGGCCATCAGGTTCAAGAGGTTTTTGGGGCCACTGGATGTGATTGTGGTGGAGGGCCAGAGAACGAGCTTAATAAGGCCCGATTGGTTTGATGCTCTGGGCATCCAAGTCACTAGAATCCACCAGACACAATCAGTGAACTTGGCATTAATATGCAAGGAGTTCACGGACGTTTTTGACACAAGACTGGGAGAGTACAAGGGCCCTCTGATAGACTTTAAACTTGATCCTGCCATAATGCCTATTAGGATCAAACCCTGCAGAGTGCCATTTGCTCTTAAACATAAAATTGATGCAAAGCTGGACAAGCTAGTTAACCAGGAGGTACTACTGCCCGTAGATGGGGGTGAATGGGAAAGCCCAATTGTCATGCCACTTAAAGCCAACAGGGAGGTCAGAATTTGTGCTGATTACAAGTGCACCATAAATAGGGCACTTAAGCAGCATGTGTACCCGGTGCCACAGTGGCTGCACAAACCATTATTACACACAGGGGGGCTTTTAAAGTCAAATGGCTCCAATTTGGGGTTAGTGTAGCCCCTGGGACTTTTCAAGGACTCATGGAGTGTATGCTCAAGGGCATTCCGGGGGTTTGCTCCTATTTTGACAATATGATCATCGCCGGTGAGTCCACTGAGGTGTTTACAATGAGGCTCAAAGCCGTCCTTCAATGGTTCTGCGAAGCGGGTCTTAAACTCAAAAGAAATAAATGTAACATTGGGCTTCCTTCTACTGAGTTCCTGGGATTCCGTATTGATGCCGACGGCATCCACCCTGCCAAGTCCAAGCTGAAGGCCATTCAGCTGGCACCTAGCCCCAGGTCCAGGCATTCCTGGGTTTCCTCAAGTTTCACCATGCTTTTCTTCCTAACAAGGCCGCAGTGGCAGAGCCGGTGGGCTCTTAGACAAAAACAACCCATGGAAGTGGACCAAGGTTCACAAAAACAGCTTTAAGGCAGTAAAGTCATTACTGTCCTCCAAATCAGTGCTCACTCACTTTAAAGAGTCATTGCCTGTATGCCTTGCGTGTGACACATCCCCTTATGGGGTGGGGGCTCTCCTAAGCCATTTGTCAAGTGATGGGACTCAAGTCCCCATTGCCTATTATTCAAGGACATTGTCCTTAGCTGAGCGCAATTATGCTCAGATTGACAAGGAGGCCTTGGCCATTGTGGCTGGGGTGAAGAAATTACATGATTACTTGTATGGTAGGGAATTCACAGTCTTCACTGACCACAAGCCACTGTTGGGGTTATTTACTACTGATAGGCAGATGCCTCAAATTCTGACCCCTAGGATGTTAAGATGGTACATTTTCAAGTCAGCCTACAGCTACAGGCTGGTTCACAAACCCGGCAAAGACATGGGCCACGTAGATGGCCTTAGCAGATTGCCACTGCCACAGATCGGACCAGATCCAGGTCCAGCAGCTCACATTTTGTCAATTCAGGATTTGCCTGAATTTCCTCTCCATGCTGGGGATGTGGCTGCAGAAACTGCTGCAGACAAGGTTTTAAGTAGAGTCTTGTCATGGATTCACACTGGGTGGCTTGAAAACAGCCCTGGACCTGAGTTCCAAAGCTACTTCACACGTAGAAACGAGCTTTCATCTCACAAGGGTGGCATTTTATGGGGGAGCAGTTTATTGTCCCCAGGTCATTAAGAAACTGTGTACTTCAATCTCTGCATGAGGGACATCCAGGCATAGTCTGGATGAAGGCATTGGCATGAAGCTACCTATGGTGGCCAGGGTTAGATAAGGCTATTGAGGCCCAATTACACGGGTGTTACACATATTAACCGTCCAGACCAGAAATGCCACATGCTCCTGTCCAAGATGGGAGGAAATTCATACACCATGGTCAAGGATTCACATCGACTTCACTGGGCCCTTTCAGGGACAGCTATTCTTGATAGTGGTTGACAGCCACTCTAAATGGCTGGAAGTAATTTTAATTTCAACCATGACTACTGTTAGGACCATACAGGTGCTTAGAAAGCTGTTTGCCACACACAGGCTCCCGGACGTTGTAGTATCGGACAACAGGGCCCAGTTCACAGCTGCAGAGTTTCAAGCCTTCTTGAGGACTAACCTCATAAGGCATGCAACATTGGCCCCCTTTCACCCCTTGACTAATAGGCAGACTGAACGTATGGTGCGCACTACAAAGGAGTCACTCAAGTGCATATTGACTGGAGATTGGCACTATAGGCTGGCTGATTTCTTGCTATGCCAGCCCACTATGCCTTGCACAGAATCAGGCAAGAGCCAGCAGACCTTCCCTGGGGAAGAAGGCTCATCACAAAACTGGACAGATTGCACCCAGGCTGGGTGGCAGCATACACCTCTTGCCCAACGCCTCTAAGGGGATTGCAAATGGGTGATGGGGTGTGGGCCTGGAACTATGGGCATGGGAACTTGTGGATGCTGGGTAAAATTGTCAAAGTCTTGGGCCCTCTCTCGTATGAGGTGGCTCTGGACTGGGGGTGAGTCGTTCACTGCCATATTGATCAGCTGCGGAAGCGGTTCACAGAACGACCACAAAGTGAGGACCTCATGACAGGTCCGCTCCTAGAGCCAGAAACCGGCAGCCAAGCAGGGAAGTTCACATGCTCTGAGGACTCCACAAGTCAGTACAATGGGGAAGTGGTCAAAGCCCGGGAGTGCCACATGGGTCCACTGATGGGGAAAGTCAACCTGATCAAGACAGCCGCTGTGCTAACTCTGCTTCTTCATTGGACTTTGGTTTAGGCTGACCTGGAATGGCCAGCCAAAGGGACTTGAGTCAATCCGACTCTCGTGAACTCATGAGTCCTGGTCTACCCAGCACGGCGGGCAAGCTGGTATATGGGGAGTTGCCTGGATCCCCCAGGTGATCTGCAAGGTCACGCAGACCACCACCTTATTGACAAGACTTTATTCTCAAATAATTTTAATAATGTTTGTACATTCTAGGAGGTTGGGGTGTAATGTATTGGGCCTTTTACTTGAACTGTTTTCACATGTCTTTGAATGCTGCTTGAAATTGCTTAATTAGGGCGTCTGTGTAATGGTCACTGGCTGTCCAGAAATGCAGTCTCCAGGATGATCATTGGTTGGCTCTGGGATGGGAATAGGTTCATTTAAACCTATTGGCCACTGCCTAGTGGCCAATCGTATAAGTATCTGCATAGAAGCCTCTGTTCTCAGTTCTGTTTCTGTTACTACAATAAAGCAATGTTCCTGTTTGAACCCTCTCATCTCGCCTCCTGCTTCCCAAGAATCCACTACACAACAATCCCCTTATACAGATAATCATGTAGCACCTCATTTATCAACTGTATAAATACTGCAGTTGTGCCTTGTAATCCGAATGGCATCACTTTGAACTGATTACACCATAAAGGGCAAATAAAGGTGGTTTTCCACTCATCCCCTTCTTTAGTCCTTACTCAATAATAAGCTTCTCTCAAATGTAATTTTGTAAAACTTTTTCCCTTTACACAAGTAACCTGTCTTTCATAAGGGGAAGAGAATAGATATTTTACACTGATATAGCATTGAAATTTTTATAATCAATACACATTTTAAGACACCCACACCCCATACTTTTTCTCTCTACACAAAATAAGGTCAGCTATTTTCGATTTTGCAGGTTGAATAAAACCCTGAACCAAGTTTTTTCTAGAAATCCTTAAAGCTCTTCCATTTCTTTAGGTGTTATAGCATACATCTTTGGCTTAGGAAACTTAGCCCCTGGGACTATCTCGATGGCACAATCCGATGGCTGATGAGATGGGAGTAATCCAATGCTTTTTCACTAAACACTCCTATTAAATCTCTGTATTCTGCAAACATGCTGTATTCTAACTGCCTGTTGGTCTTTTGTGTATCCACAAAAGCCACTTTCAATTTCTCAGCCATACGAATGTAGCAATCAGCTGGCACCTCCTGCAGCTTTTGTTGATTGACAGCTTTGTTCCTTAATTGCCACTTGATATTATTTCGATCTATTAGGGGGTTCAATTTCTTCAGCCAAGCCAATCCTAAAATCATACTTTCAGTCATTCCAAGAACTACTATAAAACAAATGATTTCAGTATGATTGCCAAACTTTATAGTCACTGGCTCGGTGATATAAGTGGCAGGTTCACCCCCCTTGTAAGGGACAACCCCATAGGTTGTCTTTACTTTCTGTGCTGCAGTCCCACTTTTTCAACCTTGGACAAGCTTATTACACATCTAGTGCACCCTGTGTCCAATAAGGTGATGATGGTCTCTCTTACTCCTGAGGAAGATACAAACAGTTCTACTTTGGTAGTCATCGGGGAAATAGGACCAATTACCATTGGGTCATCTTCCCCTTCACTGTCACTCTCATAGAAAACCAGACCAAGTTTCTCAGGGGTTGGAATTCTCTCCCCTTCTCCAGTGGGGGAGGAAACCTCCATGACCTGTTGAGCCACTTTTGTTCTTTCTTTGGACTTCAGCTCTGGATTCTTTGGTTTGGATCTGCTTGGAGGGTGATGTGCTGACATTGGGTGTGGTGCAAGGTACCGTATTTTCCGGCGTATAAGACGACCCCCTACTTTTAAGAAGATTTTCAAGGTTTTTCGTCTTATACGCTGGAAAATACTTGAAAGAAAATGAATGAAAATGAATGAAAATACTTACATGCCCTGCCCTCCCTGTCCGTCGCAGAGGCGAAGGCCCGACTTCCCCAGCCGCGGCGCGCGGGCCAGCTGGGAGCCTGCCCACGCCTGCAGCTCCAGCGGCGGCAGCGAGACGGCCGCGTGTAGCAGCTGGGGGCCTGCCCGCGCGGCCGTTCTGTTGCTGCTGCCGGGGCCGCGGGCGTGGACAAGCCCCCAGGTGACGCGCACGGGCCAGCTGGGAGCCTGCCCACGCCCGTGGCTCCGGCGGCGGCAGCGAGACGGCCGCGCGAAGCAGCTGGGGGCCTGCCCGCGCGGCCGTTCTGTTGCTGCTCCCAGCTGGCCCGCGCACGTCACCTGGGGGCTTGTCCACGCCCGCGGCCCCGGCAGCAGCAACAGAATGGCCGCACGGGCAGGCCCCCAGCTGCTTCGCGCGGCCGTCTCGCTGCCGCCGCCGGAGCCACGGACGTGGACAAGCCCCCAGGTGACGCGTGCGGGCCAGTTGGGAGCCTGCCCGGGGCTCCAGGACACAGCTGGTGACAAGAGCCGACAGGCAGCGTGGCCTTCGCGTGGGGAGAGCCGCCCGACGCTCCCGCCCAGCCGTGTCCCGGAGCCGCGTCGAAAATAGCGCGGGGCGGCCCAGCTTTGGAAGAACGGGGACGCTCGACTGATTTTTTTTTTTTCTGGCGTATAAGACGACCCCCCAACTTTTAAGAAAATTTTCAGGGGTTAAAAAGTCATCTTATATGCCGGAAAATACGGTAATCCGCAGCTCAGTGTGGATTCACACTGAAAACATGCTCCCATTCCCAGAGGTGGTCTCTCCCTTTTGGTCCCTGGGTCATTATCCTTGTTACCTCGCCCAGCCAGGTGTCTCTCTATGGCCTGACAAGGTCGGTTATCTTGACAAGTATGCTGTCAGTAATCCATTAAATCCAATTCCACCTCAGAAGTTAACTGGTACATTTTCTGAGGAAATGGGGCACCCTTCTGGGTAGACAGTTGTAATACAATTCCTTACTTAGTCCATCTCAAAATTGGTAGACCAACATATGCTCTGGTAATCCTCTTACACAAGCAACCAGACTGCAAAATATTCTGCAACCAGTCGTTTCTCTTGCTTGATCATCCAGATTCTTGCATCTGTCTTCCTTGCCTCGGCAGGATCTTCAGATTCCGTAGTTCTTGAATGAAAGCATCCACTTCCTGGAGTTCTGGTGCTGCCTCATCATATATGCTGCTTCCCCTTCCAGATTCATGGAAATAACATTCACACATGCTTCTTCATTGGGATATCTGTCTCCATATCTTTCTAAATAATTCTATACCTGGGTCAGAAAGTAAGCCAACCTCTCTGTTTGTCCACCAATTGTGACTTTGAAAAGAGTAGGCTGGAGATCATCCCTTACCAATACATAGTGAGGGGGTAGATCTGCTCCTGGCAGTGCTGCATGGGCCCCTCTCTGATCAGTTGGCTGATGACCAGGTGGGGTTCCAACACACATCAGGGCAGCATTTGATGGAGTGCAGACCCCTGAAATCCTGACTGTGCAACTCTTGACATCCCAGACCAGAGGGAAGCTGCTGTCAGGAGGGTGGAGATGGAGGTGATAGTGTTGCAAGCAGACCCCATCACTGACCACTTCAGTGGGCCAGCTCCTTGAACCTCAAATCACCTAAACTTCTCTCTCAATTGCTCCACTGAAAGGTAGTGAATTATCACAGGGAGTCTTCAATCCACCAGCTCTCCCCATTTTGCTGCCATCTTGGATGCCTTCATGGGCCAAGCCTCAGATAAATTCAAAGGAAAATCAGCTTCTTCTGCTTTTCTGAGATCACTCACCCATGTAGTTCTAGGCACCAGGCATGGACTCTCTGTCTCTTTTCCACCTTCAGCAGCTTGTGGTGGCTCTAAAGACCCAGCTTTCTCTTTGGGAGAGCCCCAGTCAACAAAGCTGCCTCTCCCATCTGGATTATAGTCACTGACCATGAGGGGTGAGCTTCCTCCTGCAATAACCCTCCATCTGTCTTCTTGCCCATGACAGTTCTCACAATATTCAGCACTCCTGGGAGGGAAACCCAGGTAAGCTACAAAGTAGGAGAGTTAGTTTAATGTCAACATCCAGCTTGAATATCCAAATAAAAATCCAGGATCAATTCAATTCTGAAAAACTTACTATTTAATGAATACATAACATGGTAATGGCGAGGTAAAACTAACTCTGAATTTTTAAAGGATCAGTTCACAGTATTAAACAATGACTTTCTCAGTTCAACCCCCAGGTTTCTATGTTGACCATGTAAACCAGGGGTCTTCGAACTTGGCAAATTTAAGACTTGTGGACTTCAAGTCCCAGAATTCCTCAGCCAGCCATAAGTCTTAAAGTTGCCAAGTTTGAAGACCTCTGATATAAACACGTTCTCTTGCTATGGGAATTATCAATGTTCTTCACACCTCTTGATACAACCTTGAAAAGTTTCCAGACTCTCACAAGCCTATAGAAGTTTCATTTCTCCAAATTAACTCATTCGTAGCCAATACCTCCCCACTTATTCTAATGACAAGTTGACATAGCTGCTCATGTTTCATTCTTGACATTTAAATCTGCAAAATTATCCCCCACTCCTTGACAGTTGAAATTTGAGTGAAAAATAAGGACAAAATTATATTTCTGAAATAATACAATATTTTTTTGAAAAATACATTTTAGCAATTTCACATAAATAGGGGTGTCAAACTCAATTTCACTGAGGGCCACATCAGGGTTGTGGTTGACCTTGGAGTGGGTGGGTGCGGCATGGTCTGGGTGAGCAAGCTCAGGGTGGGCATGACCAGCTCAATGTTGCTTGTGTTGGGGGGCACCTGTGTGGTCCAGGCAGGGTTGGGGGGATCCACTGTCTCTAGTGGAGAAAAGTGAGACCCAGACGAACGCCAAACTTGCTGTCCCTCTCAGGGCATGCAGAGGACCCCCAGAGAGCAGCACAGGCTGCCCAGAGCCCTGGACAGTGGAGGGCAAGCTCCCAGCCTGGTCCTCAAGCTCCCAGGGCACTGGGACCCCACAGCCCAGCCCAGCTCTGCTGTCCCAAGGGGCTGCCCTGCTGCGTTTACCTCCTCCTCAAAGCTGTTGTTGCTGTTCTTGCTCTCCTTGGCCAGGTTGCTCATGATGTGTGATGCGTTTCCTCTCCATGCGAGGAAACCTGGCTTTGTAACTAAAGCATCCTCAGCAATAGGATGGGAGACCACCAGGAGAGATCAGGAGGAGGAGACAAGGGGATGGCAAAAGGGCAGCAGGGCTGCTGGTTGCGAAGTGCTAAGTCAGCACTTCCCTCAGACCCTCCCTCTCTCTTTCATTGTAATCCCCTCCCTCCTTCCCTCCCTCCCTCCCTTCCTTCCTTCCTTTCCTTCCTTCCTCCCTCCCTCCCTCCCTCCCTCCCTCCCTCCCTCCCTTCCCTTTCTTCTTTTCCTTCCCTCTTTGTTCTCCTTTCTTTCTTTCTTCCCCTCTTTCCTTCTTTTTTCCTTCCTTACTCTCTTCCCCTCTTTCCTTCTTTTTTCTTTCTTTTTCCGCTTTCCCTTACTCCTTTCCTGTCCCTTCTTGGATGCTCAAATGCAAAAGGGGAAACATTGCTCGATGCCTTCTTGCTAGTAGTTTATGGCCACTTAAAAGACTGAGAACAAACCAGGCTCAATTTATCCCATGCTTGCTTTTAGTGGGGGCATCCACAGACAACAGTACAGCAAAACTGGCAAAATGGTGGCTGTGGTAGTTAATCAGAGCTCCTCTGTTTTTCATGTGCAACTGCTTTAGCTTTTATGAGCAGAGGTAGGTTAGTTGTTTTTCTATTAATATATAATCCTTAAAAGGACTCTCCTGTAGGGAGCCTGCCTTAGTCTAATTCAGACGGAAATATACCAAAGGAAAATATTTTTACCCACTCTGCTTGATCATGTTTTCCCCACTGGAAATGGCTGTTTGCAACATACAAGGAGGGGATACTTTCCTTAGAGCTCACAATTCAAGAACACCAATGTTAACTTGGATTGCCAACAAAGTTCTGTCTGTGACAAAACAGAACACAAAATTTCTTTCTCTTTTGAACTGGGGCATTTCCAACCAAATTTCCCCTCCCTCCCTGACTCCTTCCTTCCTTCCTTCCTTCCTTCCTTCCTTCCTTCCTTCC